>WHSE01000021.1:35000-47500 GCA_012295165.1 Asparagus setaceus
TCATAACATATAAAATTATTGTTAGTATCTTTAATCTTTTATACTTACTTTGTATGAGGAACTTTTGAATTTTCTTGAGAGAGCATCAATGTCTTCATCATCTCCATCGATTCTTCATTGTCGGAAGATGTATTGAAGACAAGAATTTTTCTCTCGGTTGTTCTATTTCTCTTCTATCTTGAAGTTGTACTTCATATGCCATTAGATTCCCAACGAGCTTCTTTGTAAAGAGATCATTGGCTTCTTCAATTCGGTCATCTTTTTCTCCCATTCCGGTGTGAGTGCACGAAGAACTTTTCTCACCATCTCCAATTGTGTATATTCTTTTCCATGTCCAATTAATGAGTTGGTGATGTCAGTGAATCTTGTGATCATTTCAGTGATCGTCTCATGTTCTTTCATTTTAAATAACTCAAACCTGCGCACAAGAACAGAGATTTTAGATTCTTTAACTTTATTTTTACCTTCGTGTGTTACCTCTAATGTATGCCAAATTTGATGTGCTGATGTAGCGGTAGACACTCGATTGAATTCGTTCTTGTCCAAGGCACAAAATAAAGCATTCATGGCCTTTGAGTTGAGATTCACATTTGCCTTTTCAACAATTGTCCATTCAGTATGGAGTGGTTGGTCTAGGAATTTCAGACTCGACTACATTCCATAATTCATATCCAAGAGATTGAAGGTAGATCTTCATTCGGCACTTCCAGTAATTGTAATTCGTGCCATCGAATAGTGGTGGTCGTTGTGTGGAATGTCCTTCCTTGAATTGTGATGTATTTAATGATGCCATCTTTCAACCTTGCTCTGATACCAAATGTAGGATCGTTGATCTAACTCAATGAAACACACTAAACACTAGAAGGGGGGTGAATAGTGTTTTATAAAAATTGCAAAGTAGATTATAAATTGCAAGGAAAGAATAGCAACAATCTCAGAAATTGAACATCACAAACACAAGAGATTTATACTGGTTCCACCTCCCCGGTGTACATCCAGTCCCCAAGCAAATCCCGCTTGAGAGTTTCCACTATGATTTTGAAACCTTACAAAATCAAAGGCAACCCTGTCCAACCAAGCCCATGCAATTGCAACACCAATTGACAAGACCATGCCAATTGTAAATAATCTCTTCACCAAGAGATCGCACCTCTCAAACCCAGAGAAACTTCCTTTAAATAAAAGTACAAAACTCCTATAAGCCTTGAAGTGGATGTGAATGTGATTCTCACTATGGCTATAGGTTTTACTCTCTGAAATATGCCTAAATAATTAGTAGGAAATGATCAAGAACATAGGCTATTTCAGAACTCTAACTCTTAGGCAAAATCTGAATTTTTGGCCTCTTGAATTTGCACAAAATTTGATCTTATAAGTGCAAAACTTCTTATTTGTTTTCTGACGTTTTTCTCTATTTATAGCTCTTGAAAAGACAAGTTTTCAAACCCTAAAACATACACAACAGCTATAAACTGCCAAGTATTCAAATTTCAAACAAATGTAAAACTGTCTTTAGTCGACTATAACTCATAGTAGTCGACTACTCGAGTCAACAGATTCGTGAAGTCGATAATTTCTTAGTAGTCGACTACTTTGGTCATTAGTCGACTACTATGACTATTAGTCTACTACTCGACTATTAGTCTACTACTCAGAAAATACGAAACTTATATTTTGACTCAGTGTATGTAGTCGACTATAAAACCTATTGGTCGCTACTAAGGGGTCAATATGAGATATATGAACTATTTAAGACTTATTCTTTATCTATAAACTTTAATGGTTAACATAGGGATTTATATTGTTAAACTCTAATGCGTGTGAATGTGTTGTGAGTGATCAAGGCTTGTACAATAATTCTAAGCAAAGAAAATGTAAAATTACATTTTGACAATTACGTATATCTTCTTCTTTGCTTCATATTGCCTTGAACTCATCTTATGTCTTGACTATCTCTTTGAATATTATTGTTGATTTAGCTCTAATATCGCAAAACAAATGTTAGCACATAATACACACAATATGTAATATTTGTTATCATCAAAACAATCATATCTTGGGGTCAAGATTCCTAACAGAACTAAGATAGAGTATACTATTTTGAAATCAATTCTTAAAAGTTTATTTAGAGTTATCATAAAAGGCTAACTTGAGTACAAGACTAACTGATAACTAGAGAGTTTGAAGATTCATCAAGTAAATCAATTATTAATTAACTTTATCAAGTTGGTAAGTGACTTTTTATGTGGAAAAAGAAAGAAAAGATGAAATAAAAGGAAAAAATTGAAAAAGATACTAACTAAAAAAGGAAAAAGAAGAGCAAAATGAAAGAAAATAACTAACTTGTCCCCTCCACACACTCAACTATGCATTGTCGTCAAGGCAAACACTGAAAATAAACTACCAAATAGTTATCAAAACACAGAATATAGCCAATAAATTAATGCCAAAATAAAAGGGTACTAGTACTGAAAACAAAAGACAAAAGATCACATCCCTCACTGATCATCATCATCCTCATCAGCCTGACCATCATAATCATCCTGCTTGCCCTAGTCTCTCAGTGTCTGTATCGGTACTGTTGATATCCTCCTCCTCAGGTGGTGCAACAGGCTGATGTCGAGGTGGTAGTGGTGGTGGTGGTGCTTGCTGTGGTGGAGGCGGAGTCTGAAATGATGGTGAAGCGTCGGATCCGCGTCTCATCTCGTGAAGTGTTATCATGATGTAGTCAAGGCTGGATATGAGTCGGGCCTAGTCTGCGGTATACTGAATCCGATCCGCTACATACTTGAGCAGGAACTAATGGAACCCCATCTCAAGAGTATAGAGACAATCACTGAGTACTTAGGGTGTCCATGTACTAGGTGCGGTACTAGGTAGCTTAAATCATAGAGGAGGAGTCTGCTGGTCTGCCGAACGCTATGGGGAAGATGTGGAAGTAGTAGTGTTATAGCCCTTATTTCAGTGAGATATACTCTTCCTCACAGTTTTTGCAATTAATGGGGATCGTCCTGCATCATATATATTTGTATCTCATCCAGGTACCCCTCCTGCCTCACATATCCGAGTGATAAAAAATGGGTAGACGAGCTGGACCCTCTGCCTATGTCTCTGGGATAGATAATCTCATGGAGTGGTGGCTGTGGTGCTCATCCATGTATAGACAGCCCCTGCAGCATTGAATCACTATCCCGTAGCAATTCAGTATAGTAGGAGAAGGTCCAGGGAGCTAATGACCGAATATGAGAAACTTGGGTACAGATCAAACTTTAGGAAGAGATTGAGAAGGATAAACTCATCCTTCAGTGTACCTGAGTTCAAAGTCCCTCTAGTGTAGGCCTGAACAAAAAGATACTTGACCATTTGATTGTAATCGTCGGAGGTGATGGTCAGATTGGTAGCAACTTTCCCGAAGTTGGGGCAATCTGGAGGGGGTTTTGGTAACCCAAGATACGCCGGATGATCCTGGGTGTAATTGTGACAAGCACTCTCCTAACAGTTGAGTATGACTTGAGCTCATTATCATCTGATTGGGTCTAGTTGGCATAGAATTCCCTAACAACAATGGAGTTGGCCAATTCGGGTTTTCTAACCATCATACTAAGCAATCCGACATTCTCTTGTACATCCTTAATCGGTGAAAACTCAAAAATCTTATTCGTGATGAACCCACTTTTAAAATTTATTTGTAACTGATCAAAGCTGAGAGCGGACTATTGAACACGCCGTCTTTTGTTTGGGGCCATGTCTAAATGCAAGAAATATTATAATTAAGGTTTAGAATGTGAATCGGGGTTTTAAATGTAAATTTTTAGCCAAAGAAGGATTTCTGCCAGCAACTAATCGATTAGCTACTGTAGCTAATGGATTAGTTTATGGGCTAATCAATTAGCTACAGTAGCTAATCTATTAGTTCATGCTCGATTTCAACAAAATTTCAACTTTTTTCAAATTCTTCACATCAAATTGATCACAAACATTCTATGCTCATGTATAACCATATTCAAGCAATACCATGCAGTTTATATCAATAATTTTGAGAGAAATTGATAAGTTATGGTTTTTAGGGTTTATACCTCAAATTTGCGCAAAAAATTGAGTGATTTCTGTTGATTTTGTCGAGAGGAAGTTGAGCTTATGCGAGGAGCTCGTCGGGGAAGTAGTTGGATATCAAGTTTGTCAAATAATTTGAGTGAGAGAGATTGAAAGAGAGAGAGAGAGAGAACTGAGAGGGATAGAAAAAAATCGGGTTTGGGGTTTTTACTCATCGATTAGCCTTTGCTGATCAATGAGTCCTGGTTCATCAATGAGCCCCTCTGATTTTTTTTAAAAAATGGGCTGGGCTCAAGCCTATTAGTTTATTTTCTAAATTTTTTTCTTTTTGAGTGGGCCTTGTAAAAACAAAAGAAAAAATTATTTACATGGGTTAATTAAAAAGAGAAAAGGAAAAGAACTTGATTTTCTTTTTTTTCCTCTTTTTTTTTATAAAAAGAGGGAAAAAACTAAAAGATCTAAAAGAAATAGGGAGAGAAGGATAAAAAGGAAAAAAACCTAACGAAATAAATTAAGATCAATCCGTTGAAAGAATCACCCTTAATTCTACGGTTAAACTTGGCTCAACTAGACTAGCTCCTAACCGAAAACGCTTTGAGAGAAAAGATGGAAGTTTACTTGGTCAGTTAGCTAGATAATGATAGTACTTGAGGGAGATCAATGACCAATTAAGCACCTCTTCTCTGCGGAGCGCTTTACACAACCCCTAAATATTGCCTTAGACACCAATGGAGTTAAGTAAACTTAAACACGTTCATTTAAGAATTTCTTATTTCTTAATGAACTCGAATTCTTAGGGGTCAATCTATAATGAGCTTTAGACGGCTTGGTTTGTATAGTGAGGAATTAGTGATTTGTGGCCTAAGGAAAGGGAGATGAAATCCCTCACCTACATGAGGCTCTAGGGAAAATATCCTGTCAAATGATTCTTCTAAACAACAAGTTCTATGGTTTCCTGCCGCCTTTTATGCTGCTACAGTTCACTGTCATGTGATGCGTAGAGTGAACTCAGGGCCCTTGCCAAGCTCTCTGCTTGATGTTCTCCCAACCTCTTCAAAAAGAAGTGGAGATATGGGTGATGTATCCCTGCTGCTATGTGTTCGTCACGTGGGGAGGTGTTGATAATGACGTGGTATTTATAAATAATTTTTTGGCATAACAGGTTCCAAGTGCTAATGAAAAGCTTAAGAGTGACCAATGGCTAATTCCCTTTAGCACAAGGAATGTATCCGCAATTAACCCTTGTTTATGTGAGCCCTTTTAGTTTCTCATATCCTTCATGTATTTTTGTGTTCAAGCTTGGAGTGATATAGTGCATAAATTTTTAGGAGGGAGATATTTACCCAAACTTTTGATAATCGAGTTCACTTATAAGTGCATAAAATTTGTGGGAAGGAGATATTTACTCGAACTCTTGAGAAACGAGTTCACTTATGAGTTGTAGAAGCCCTCAAGGTTCTTTTGTTTTGGGCATAGAATTATGTTTAGCAAAAAATTGTAAATGTTTAAGCTTTATTTCTTTGTTCACCCACCGGGGGTGATCCCGACAATTGAGAGGTTCCAATATGATTCCCACGATATTGGGTTCGAGTCCAGCCTGGGTTATTTTTAAAAAAAACCTGGCTTTCTGATTACACGTGGATGGTTTTTTTTGAGACCTTGATGCGTTCTCTACTATGGCATGAAATGTGAAGGTGATGAGTCACAGTACCTCCCCTTGTCACCACTATTAGCCATTGCCAATGTTATCAATCCAACTATTTTATCTAACTAGCAAAATATTTTTCATGCACCATACTTGCAACAGGAATGGTCAGAAATGCATTTCCACAGATGCATTTCCTGTAGGACGACGACGAACTTCTCGGGTAGACAGAGCGAGGCAAAGGAGATTGAGATGATTTCTAGGTTGTATGCTCTCGATGTATGGAATATTTGTATTGACATTATTCAAATCATCGATATGGGTAATTTGTAAACCAAAATATATTATATATTAGGTTTTATTGCGATATTTTAGTGTATGGAGATTATATGTATTGTCGCGATGTGTATACAATTACTAGTTGTGGTGTTTTGGTTTTTTTGCCGAGTTGTATCACTATTAGAAAAATGACCAACCTAGACGAAAAAAACCGTCTAGCTTGCCCAGAATTCCTTCTTGATAGATCAACCTAGACGGAAATCCATCTAGGAAGGTCCGTTTAGGATATTTCTGTCTAGGTTGACGCAACCAAGAAGGAGTTCCGTCTAGATTGATCTAACTAGATGGAAGTCAACCTAGATGAAAATTAAAATTCTGGAATTCCGTCTAGGAAGAAACCTAAATGGAATTTCCGCCTAGGAAGCTGTCCTAGACGGAATTTTCCGTCTAGGATGCTTTATAGCATCCTAGACAAAAAATTTCGTCTAGCATCCTAGATGAAAAATTTCGTCTAGGATAGCTTCCTAGATGAAAATTTTATCTAGGTTGTTATGTTTCTTGAATTTTTGTTTATATTAACCTAAAATATACACATCAACATATTTCCTGTACATTTTACACTAACATCCAATCAAATATTATACACATAATCAATATTCCAATCCAATATACACATTCAACAATCCAATCCAACATCCAACATTATCGAAAATTTATTTTACCGAATATTTACAACAGATACACTACCCATACCAAGTCCATAGAACACCAGATGAAAAAAATAGAGTACTCTTACAGATAAAATAACTGTTTAGTCTATAAGATACAAATAAACCTCACATCTCGTTGGTGGCGGTGGCGGTGGCGGTGGTGGTTCTATCCCTCGTACGAACACCACTGATGTTACCTCCAATATCTCCGGCCTGAAGGTTAAATTGATTATATTTTAGAACCATGTAAAATTTAACAATATATCAAATATAAAGGGTTTTTTTATATATTAGTCCCTTAAGTCTTCAATTAATCATTAGTTTCTTAGGATTTTCACTTTCATGTGAATAATATGCAACTATTGAATATTTTGGGGACCAATATGCAATACCATTAGTTCCTTAGGATTTTCACTTTCATGTGAATAATATGCAACTATTGAATATTTTTGGAGACCAATATGCAATTTTTTGTATCTATGGGAGTAATATGTAATTACAGAAGATTTAATGGACTTATATGCATAAGAACATAGTATTAACATGAAAATAACATACCTGTGCGCTGCTCTGCCCAAAGCCAATATTACCGTAGCCCAAGTTCAAAAGTGGTATAACATCACCAAACAGAGAAGCAAGAATCATATCAGCCAAGCAATTTATGAAGTGGGCCATGACTTCGTCCATCGTGCGGGCCCTCGTCACAATGCTATTCAATTCCTTAGTCACCCGAACGTGCAGTTCTGAATCAATCTTCCCACACAAATAGGTTGAGACACGTAGAACAAGCGGCATAGCAGAAATATTGACTGATGATGTTGTCGATACTGTAGATGACATTGAGGATGCTGTGAATGATCTTGTGCTTATGCCCGGTGAAGCTCCAACACCATGTAACGGATATCTTCCTCTCCTATTATATCCCAATAGATTTTGAGTGAGAGTGATGTTATCCTCTGGAGATAGCATGTGAGGGTCTGGCTCGCCTTCTGCTTCCTTCTAAGACATACGCAGTGCTGCTGTCTCCTTCATTGTGGCTTCAAAACCCTCCTGAATCACACACATAAGATTAAAAAATTACATCACCGGGAATAGACCTAAGAAAATTTAAATAAATTTCTAAAGAAATTTCAGTTAACATTTGTAAATAAGTTCTAATTAAGTTTTACCACCAACTCGAGGTTTGCCTTGATCTCCTCGTCATTCTTCTCGTCATCTTTATAAGTCGAATAGAAGGTACCATATGCCAACTTAGCCTTTAAGTTCAGCGGCATTATTGGTTTTCCCTTCGTGGTCATACTAAGCATTACGAGAATTTAAAACTTTAAATAATCTATACCGTTTCTCAACAATAACCATCCTCTAGGTTAGCATAGGAGTGTGCGCCCAAGTGGTGGTCATGCACCTTTTTCTTTCGATTTGCTGATCCCTTAGTAGATTTATTCTTCAAAAAAATTATTTTAGTAAAGATGCAATGAATGAATGTATCATGTAAATAGTGTAGTTTAAATAAAACTAACATGTGCTTCATTGGTGTCCCAATATACGAGGAAAGCTATGAAATGACCCTCGTCAACCCTATCATCGAGGTTCAAAAACCTCTTCCAGTCCTCTGAATATTTATCGTAGCTTTCTTATTTCAACTCATGCCTCCACTGTTTGAGTACGGCTTCAACCTTGACATTAAAAATATAGTGTCAAGCCCCATCAAAGTCCTCAAGGCAGAAGCTTTCCTGTAAATTTGTACATATATTTAATTAGAAAAATTCAATATCTATTACTACTTATTAAAGGTAAGTGAATGCAATATATGTTCAAATCCTTACATTTTCATGTTAATATATTTCATGGTATTTTAATACTTTCTATTTGGTAGTGAGCACGTTCTTGCCACTCTTCAATAATATTTGCCTAAAATAATGTGTCTAGTTTACAATTGTTGCCTTCATCCATCCAAAGATGTATATGGAAACATGTTACGGTTATCAAAGTATAAAAACTAGAAAAAATATGTAGTCCGAAAATAGTTTATGTATATGAATTTATTGTTATGTGAATTGTGATACACTTACATATCAAGCAAGATATGTTGACCAAATTTGGCATGTTGAAGTCATTATTATTTATCATTAATTATTAAGTTGTCCAGATTTTTTTTACACCAATGTCAACTATGTCATGCATGCATAAGCTCTATCAATAATAAATGAAGGAAAAAAGTAATACAAAGTTACCATAAGCTCAGTCCATATCTCCTCGTAGGTCGTCCATGGTAGTTCTCAGAATTTAAAATAAGGATTGATGATGCTTGCTCTCCGTACGAGAACCCCAATATAATTATTAAATCTTGACGCCCATGGCCCAACAGGCAATGCATGCTTGTTCCACCGAACAATGACTCTCATGCCTCTTGGTGGTTGTTTGGACTCAGGCTTGCTCCCGCCATGTCGTCCCTCTATGCGATCCGTCGTAGCACCTACAATGACAACAATATGATAATATAGCACGTAATCTATAAATGTGATCGAATAAAGTGGATTATTAAATTTACCATTCACGATCTCCCTATTTTTGGTTGCGAGTGCAGCGGATTTTTTAGCCTCTATCATAGGTGTCAATTCTTATAACCTTCTCGCTGCATGTGCATAGTTCTTCATTGCTTCAACTTTGGGCTTAGTAGAGTTTGGAGGGAAGGCTAGACTGCGAAACTCAGGTGTCTTGGGATGCAAGTCGGTCTAAAATACAGAAGATGAGAATGAGGGTGTCCACGAGTCATCTACACAATTAAAGAAGATAATTAATATAAAAATATAATTGATCAGTTTGAAATATTAATCACTTAATACCTATCCCAAGGGATGGTGCTGGTGGTGCACCAGACGGATTGGGTGTTGAATAACCCAAGTCTGGAACGAAGGAACAATATGAGCTAGATGAATAATAAATTATAAAAAATTAATAAAATATTAAATAGTTCATACCTGCATAAGGAGACGGTGGTGTCTCCTCAATATGACTCGCGCACGGGTGGTATCCGGATCGATCACAGTCCTCACTAAAGAGCCTCACATTCCTCATCTGCAAATTAAATTATTAAGATACTTAATAAGAAATATATACATGCACATAAGATAAATATTTACTTGCAATTTATTTTCTCAGGAAAATTTTTAAACAATAATGCATTGTACATAGTTCATACCTATTACAATTATTTTCCACGAGATCGTCTAAGTATATTTCCTATTGTTTGTCTTCTATTTGTTTGATCATTTGAGCCGGAGTCTCCGCCTCTAATAAGATTCGGAATGTCGGTTTGAGTACCAAGATCAGTCATATCAAGCGTCACATTTTACATGTAGGAGAAGCCTTGCCAAACATCATCAGATGACCCAATTGGTTCATTACAATTATCTTTATTTTCTTCATCATTTTTTCACTGTTATTAGGAAGAACAACGGATCTTGGCTCCTTATACGGAACCACCCAATCAGTCATGACATACGGATCTTTCACAAAGAAGCATTGATCTTCTTGTTCTGCAAAATTGAATTTCTCATCTAGATATATTTCTTTATCGAGATTGACAAGTGTAAACCCATAATGATCCTTTTGTATTTTTGCAAGACACCACCGAACCTTAAACATCATGTAACTAGATTGTTTTGTTTACCAAAACCGTAGATTACCTCCACAATGTTTTCTAATTGGCCATAATATAGTATGTCAGCTAGAACTGGGTTTTGATCTCTTGTACATAAAAAATATTCTTGAGCAAAACAACCCATAACCCCACTGTTCTAGGTTACCCTCCTATCATCGGTCTCTAGCGTTCGGAATTTATACCCATTGACAAGATGTTCATTATAACGTCTTACTTCGTAGTAAAGACGTTGTGCATGAATAATAATTTCATCTGATAATGTAGTGCCATCAAGAAGTGATTTTTCAACCTAAGACAAATAATATCGATAATATTTAGGACAAGTTTAACTTAAAAGGACATTATGAAAGTTCAAAACTGAATTATACAACACTTACATCATTTCTGAACCAATCCCGAAATTCTTTCTTATGTTTTTTTTGAATATTATACGCTGCATTCCTACTGGTTATTTCATTCTTAAGTTTCTCTAGATGTAGCCTATTAATACAATATATAAGATTGTAGTGGTAAACTAAAAGTAAATGAACATATATCATCTATATTACTAATTTTATTTGTTACCTTTGGTAGTCTTGAGAAATATCAAGATTTTCCAATACATACGCATGAATTTGATCTAAGTGAGATCTTGGATATTTTTCATGCGTCTTATCCTTAGTTGGTGCCTGATGTGTGGTTTTCTTCTTGCGCATGTAACATGATGCAAACAAAAAGCATTCATTGGTCACATATCCTTTAGCTATCAAACCCTCCGGACGAGCTCGATTGCGAACATTGTGTTTCAAAGAACCCAAATATCTTTAAAATTTTGAAAAGCATTAATTATTATGAAGTACATATAAGAAATGCATATATAATTAATGAAGGTGACGAAACTCCTAACCTTTCAATCGGATACATCCAACGATAAGTAACAGGACCTGCGATTCTAGCCTCTCTTGCTAGATTTTGAGTAAGATGGACCATGATTATAAAAAATCAAGGAGGAAATATTACTTCTATATTGCATAGAGTTACTCGGATCTCGGCTTCAAGTTTTTTAAATTCATCCACATCTATAACTTTAGAGCATAATTTTTTGAAGGATCCACAATACTCAATAATAATCTTCGACGCTTCTTTCTCCATATTGTTACGGAGTGTAACCAGGAGCAATTGATAAAGAAGGACGTGATAATCATGAGTCTTTAAACCTAAGAGTTTCCTCTCTTGCACCTGAACATTATTTGATATGTTAGCAGAGTAACCATCCAACGACTTTACCAATTTGAGGATCTCACAAAATCTCTGCATCTGCTCATTCGACATTGTAACACGAGACGGATGCAACTTCAATTTTTTAAGACCAACATCTTGTGCTTGCAAATCATTTCGAATATTCAATGTGGTCAAGTCTTGGCGAACCCGTAGGTCGTCCTTCGACTTGTTGGGATCTTGTAGGAGGGTTGACACTATATTGTCGCAAATATTTTTCTCAATATGCATGATATCTAATTTGTGTCGGATTTTAAGCTTTTGCCAGTAAGGTAGCTGAAAGAAGATATTAAATTTAGTCCATCCTCTAGGCACTTTTTCGGCTTCATTCTCAACGTGCACTCTTTGGACCGTTCTCTTACATTTCAATGACCTTTTTTTAAGGAATCTCTTACCTCGAGTAGGTCGTACTTAGAATATCGATTTTTTTCAAACCTTACTTTTGGATACCCCCTAAGCAACTTTACAATCTCAACTCCAGTCAACTAACGCGGCTTCTTTCGCATCTCAATTGTGCCATCAAACATAGTAGAAAATTTATGTACTTATGACTCAAGGGCAACCATCTTTGATTAAACCAATAACAGCGCTTATGGCTAGGCGGTAATTGAAGAGCTTCAAATTCCGGACCACATACAGGACAAGCATACTTGTCCTTCGTAGACCAACTGGACAGATTAGCATAAGCTAGAAAATCATTAATCGTTCACATTAGAACAGCATGCTTACTAGGTATCAGTAATGAGAGTATCATATACGGCTGTTTCATACAAAGCAATGGAGGTAAATTATATGGTATTAATACAACTGGCCATGTAGACCAGCCCGAACTCATAACCCCAAACAGATTGAATCCATTGCTAGATAGGCCCAGTCTGATATTTCTACAATC
>WHSE01000021.1:52500-156364 GCA_012295165.1 Asparagus setaceus
CAGTTCATCCGTCCAAGCCCAGTATAAAACAATTAAAAGATTGCTGTGAATTTTTCTTTAAAGAGATCAAGTGAGTAAAATCTGCAAAACCCTGCAAACTTTACACACTTTCAAGTGCTACAAAGAAGAGTATGCACAATAGTAAACAACGAAGAGATCAAGGACAAAAAAGATTTTACTACCACGCCAACTTGTCTCATTGATTTCCTGCTGCATTTTCTTCACGCAAAATTAGATTAATATTAAGAAACCCGAGTAGATCCTCCAGGCCTATTCACCCCATGCACAAATAATCCATTATCAAAAAAAAGCATGAAACTTATAACCATTTCACCTTAATTACAGAGAATTAGAAACTTGTTGTAGATCAGCTCAAATGTCATCAACAACCAGTTCCTCTTTTACAAAAAACGGAGAGACTCGTTTTTAGAAAACTTTAGGAACATAATACTACTAAAGAATGACAAATTATCCTTGCAAATTAAGCATGCCTATGAGAACTAATCAGAGTATACAGAAAGTAAAAGCAACATAATGAACATGATTCCATTAAGAAATAGAAAAGTATATTTTCTCACCAAGGTGTGAAACAGAATAAGATGTACCCTTTGCAGAGAGCTTACATTATAAGACTGTACACGTTGGTGTCAAATAGAAAGCTACAAAGAGCCTTTTGAAGTTAATGGGGGTTAGGTTTTCTTCGTACAAGCAATTCTGAATTGAAAATTCTTCATTTGTTATCAACCAAAAAGCATGTTCTTGATCTGGTTCCCCAACTTGCTTCCTCTTCTCGAGTCTATCAACTGTTGCTCTTCCTTCTCGTTCACCAACAGAAACAGCAATGCAAGCTGCACCTTCTGGTTCTTCATGGATGGTGTTTCAGCATAATCGGCCATCAAGCCATTTTGCTAGCTAAGTGTGAGAAGTTATGGATGTTATTCCCCATGTCATATTTTGAGGGTGTTTGGGGAGGCTTATTTTTTTGGTCAAACTAGCTTTTAAGCTAGCTTTTTTATTTCTACCCGTTTGGTAAAGTAATAAATAAGTTAGCTTATAAGTGTCATTTTCAAAAGCTGGTGTACCCCAGCTTTTAAAAAAAAACTAGCTTATAAGCTCACCTGTATAAGCTAAGTTTGACCAAACAAATTACTATTCTACCCAAATAATTTTTATAGTATTTTTATCATAAAAGCTAAAAGCAACTAAAAGCCAACATACCTTATTAGTTTTTAAAAATAAGTCTTCCCAAACTTATCATCTTGCTTGTCATGAGATTCTTCCTCAAATTTAAGGAAAATATTGGATGCTTGCTCCCTGTTTGTATGATCTTCAACTACAAGAAAATAGAAAAGATCCCTGTACTCATAAAAGTTACAAATTTTCTAACAGCTTGGGAAACCTGAATCTCATTCATGACATCTCAGTAGCTAAAGGCCACAATCAGATCAGAAAATAGTTAATGTCTTATCATTAAAAATAAGCATGATAATAAAAGTCTATAACATGAAACAACAAAGGAACCGTAGCGTAAGAAGCATCCATAAAGGCTAAAAACATTTAAGAAATCCTAACTAATTTCACAGATTGCAAGAACAGTTCAGAAATCAACAAGATTAGCGATATATAGAACTTTCTTTACCACTTATCACTATCATTTACTAGATTGAAAATCCCAATTGTATGCACAATACAACCAATGACCTCATTTCGCTTCATGGGAGCATTTCAAGTTAATGCATTGAAGATAAAAACCTAATGAGTGCAATGAAACAACTCAATTATCAAGTCACTAACCCATATATGCGATTGAAAGCTACCCGAGATTTAGATGGATAACTGTAGCTTCAATTAGTTATAGTTTTCAAAGTCAGATTTAGATGTTTTTTCTCCAAGTAAGATATAATTTAATAGCTCAAATTGTTGTTTAACTGGAGTTTGCATATACATCAGCAATGTAATCCCAGGAGTTGAATTGAGTTATTATTTTGGTTCTCAATTGAGTAGCAATAACTAATTTCAATTATATTGTTTTCTGTAAAACAGTTCAACAACTTGAGCTGCATATTACCTACCTTAAATCTCTGTCCAGTTATTAAAATACATTTTAAGATCATCTACAAGGTACAAATCTTAAAAGACCGCTAGCAAATTTGTACTCAGCAAAGGAAAACTGTAAAGTTATTTATGAATGTGTCAGTGTAGAGGATGATTTTTTGTGGAATCTCTTTCGAGCTTACCTTTTCAAAAGGTAGGAATATGAATACGGAAGGGTATGGGGTACTAGGAATATCATATCATGAAGTTTATGATGTCAAGCAACACATTAGTACATGAGGCTCTAGGTAAAATATAATGTCAAATGATTCTTCCAAACAACAAGTTCCACGGTTTCCTACTGCCTTTTACACTGCTGAAGTTCACTGTCGTGCTACGGGTCCTTCCTACCTAAGAGAACCAACAAAATCAAACTGAACATATATTCTGTGTCTGACATAGGGATGCATCACAGGAACTATTATCTTGTTATGAAGCAAACATAGAAGTTCTCACATTTTACAATTTGATGAGGAATTGTTCTTTATATATCTACCCATAATCTTCAATGGCGGATAATTTGAGCTCGATGTCTACTATGTTTTCCATCTAGAAAGTCAGCTGAGTTTAGATTTTATATAATTCCATTTGCTCATTCTTGCGGAGCTCAAGTGTAGAAGAAACAGTATCTTCACAACTTCCATGGGATAATGATATTAGGCTGGCGGTTTATATCAGCTGAGATCATTTCAGTTTGGAACTAATATGTAAACAATGAAATAAAAATCCTGAAATATTTGTTCAAATATTAAATGTGGCTCAGCTCCACAGGTTAAAGATGATTAGAGATAAGACAAAGGGCATGTTTGGCTAATACTTATCATTTTATGAAACATTATAAGTGACTTATTACTTATCTTTACTTATTACCATTATACTTGGTAATTTCTTGTTGCTCGGTGAGAAATTATCGATGCACAACTCAGTCAGGGGGCATTTGAGATCAATGTTCTTAGCAAATTTAATGTCTGCAAACAACAAAACATTTGAGAGGCTAGAAACCAAGATGTAGACACCAGTAGATTAGCCTAGTCCATCTCTTAATAGGCTTTACAGTCCTAACACATGAATGTTGTCTCACCGAGCATATAAGACTCTACCATTTAAACTGACCACTGCCAATTTCTAGTAGTTAAAAAGTAATCAAATAATTATAGTTAGCAAAAAGAATAAATCATCTCCTCATGACCAAAATCCAAAGTTCTCTCCCCTCAAGTACGGTACCATCTTTTACCCTTGCTTGCTGAACAAAGATAAAATACTACCTGTAGAAGCCGGCATTACATGTAGTTCCTCACTAATGACAAATTTAAAACCTCCCCTGATAAAAACCTGTCTTCAGCTGCATCCAAGTTATTCTTTCTCCACTATCGAGCATAAGTCATGTCCTTTCCACAGGGATACCGTACATTATGAAGTGAGCTCAAAAGACAAGTCAATGTGGAGCAGCAATCTGATTATGGACATGTGAAGAACGTTCTTTTGATAAACACTCTCTCTCTAGACACAGAGCTTGTGCTTGAGCTCTGCCGAGGGATTTGAGGGATTCAAGTTGGAGAAGAAAGAGCAAAACAGATGTGGGGCTTGCGAGGTAGGATTATGTCAAAAGCCCAATAATAATAAATTAAAGAAACAGAACAACTAATTACACAGTCGGACCAAGTTAAGATGAATAGTCAAAAGCCCACAAATAATTAAACGAACAGAACAATATGAATTGAAAATTTTATCATGAGGCATTCAAACAAAAAGGTAGAGTGCAGAGGATAAAAAAAAAAATGCATATACCTTCAACGAGCTCGTGATATTTGGAGGCAGCCGAGGCGGATGTTATTGTAGTTCCACCATCCACGTCATCTTCCTCGTCATCGTGATCATCTTTGAAGCCACCGCCACGATCGGAACGACACACATTGAAATTGATGGAGGGTTTAGCGGCAACTTTCACAGCCCAAGCTTTCAATTTCCACGATATATAGACCGGAGTTGCGTCAGGGGAGGAGGACGAGGGCAATAAGATAAACACCGTTGCAAATCCCACCGCGGCCGTCGTCTCTCATTCGGATCGAGATTTGGATCCTGCACCTCCTGTATTCGATTCGGTAAGCTTTTTAATCCCACATCGGGTGCGTGGGAGTGATTAATAGTATTTTTATGAACTAATCCAACTTAGCTAACAGCTGAGCCTGGTAACTCGGGCTTGTAACCCAAGTGGAGCAATAAGATTGGTTGGATGAGGAAGCGTGAGAGGAAGACTTATACATGGGGCACATACATGCGACATACATACATACATAATTTGGGTGATTAATCCCCATACAGCAAAGTACATATGCAACATACATACATATACACATACCAGGTAAGATCAAACATACATTTGGACAATTAAGCCTGCTACCCTCTGTCTATCTAGACAACCATCTTTTTAAAATTTATTTATTCCTTTTTAAACCGTCTTTTTCAATTTGTTTATTCCTTATTCATAAACCTTCTTTTTGAATTTGTTTACCCTTTCAGTAAACATATTAAAACTTATATAAATTTCAAACTTACACATTATATAATATATATTTATTTACAAAATATTAATAAAATATAAGAGATTTTTAGTATTAGTCCCCAAATCTCTTACATTTTTATATTAGGCCCCCAAGTCCCCATATCTCATTTTTATATTAGGCCCCAAATCTTGTTCTATCAAATTAGTCCCCAAAAAGCCTTAAACTCCCACACAATAAAAATTACCGAAGGAGTAACAAAACCTCACGTGAGGTTTAAATTAAAGTCAAGCTGTCATTTGACGAGTTAAGCATTATCGATGAGAAGACCCACTAAAATTACATCTAGTGCCCTCCTCTTTGAGTTCTATTCATACTTCTATTTTATAATTGTCTATCTTGTTGAAATAAACATGTGGAAAGCTCAAGCATACATTTGGAAAATTAAGCCCATGACCCTCTACTACACAGACAACCATCTTTTGAATTTATTTATTCCTTTTTCATAAACAATTTTTTTCTTTTTTATTCCTTATTAGTAAACCTTCTTTTTAATTTGTTTGTTTTTTCTTGATAAACATCTTAAAACTGATATGAATTCAAGCATTACATTATATATTAGATATTTATTAAAAAATATTGGGAAAATATAAGGGATTTTTCAATATTAGTTCCCAAATGTCTTGCATTTTGATATTAGGCCCCAAATCTTGATATATTGAATTAGCCCCAAATCTTTAACCTCCCACACAATAAAATTACCCAAGGACTAACAAAACCTCACGTGAGTTTTAACTTAAAGTTTAACCATCATTTAATGAGTTAAATATTATGTGTGAAGAGGCACTATTTATTTTCAATCTAAGGTAGTTGAAGAAGAAGAATATGTTCTTGGATTTTCTTGAGTCCCGACTATTTACATAAGTTTGAATCTATAATGATAGAACCCACAATTATCTTTATTTTTATGATGTTCTTGTTAACATTGTTTTATTAGAATTCCTTCTTCTATCATGCACATATTTATTTTTGGCTTCAAACCGTGCTTGCTCTTCTAAACTAGTTTTTTCCCATATTATCGAATTATTTGAAACCAATCTAGCTCTCTTTCCATAATTTTAGGAAATTGCGGTTAGTTTCGGTCAATGTATAAGGGAATTTAGAATAAATTTCTCAAATTTAATGACGTCACCCATTTCTATATCGCGCTTAGTTGTGGGCTTGCAATTTAAACTAGTC
Organism: Asparagus setaceus; assembly: GCA_012295165.1. NCBI lineage: Eukaryota > Viridiplantae > Streptophyta > Magnoliopsida > Asparagales > Asparagaceae > Asparagus > Asparagus setaceus. The sequence continues at coordinate 58,335 of WHSE01000021.1, forward strand.
CAGAGTTAAGGAGTGCTTTTTCAAATTGAGTCCACTGCTAATTGTTTTGAAGTCCGAAGACTACGTCTATGCTGTTTTTCATTTTTTATTTTTATTATTTTTGTCATACTTTGCAGGGCTTTTGGATTTTTTGATTAATTATAGAAAATCACCCTCAAGTATGGTGATGTCTCAGTAAACCTCTTCAACTAATTTAATTTGATCCTCTCTTTTGGGGTGTTGTAAATAACTCCTTCGACCTTTTGATTTTGACTTAATTTCCACAACTATTGGGTGTCTCGGAAAAGCCTCTCGATCTTCCAACTTTATTCCAAAAAACTCCTAGTGTCCTTGTTTGAAAAGATGAAATGACTTAAATACCCTTACTAAAAACACTTCAGCTAAAAATATCTTAACCAAGAAAAAGAACTTGAGCTATTTAAGTGTCTTTTCCTTCTCTCTTCTCTCTTCCCTCATCCTGAAAATCGACGCTTATTTTTTAAGGTGAATAATAATCTTTTTAAATCATGTGCTTGTCGTATGACATGTTAGACTTAATAGTATTAGTTAGAGAGGTTAAATGAGAAAAATTTAGAGGTTTAAGTCAAAATTTCAAAGTTGAGGGGCTTATCTACAATGACCCCAAACTTGAGGGGTGTTTGCTCAAATCAAAATAGTGAGGAGAGTTTTTGAGACTACATTCAAGAATAAACAAGATGCATCTCCAATTTACCTTAAAAATTCTGATGTGTTTGGCAACTTACCCAAAATTGGGTCTAGATCAGTCATGACCTAGTTCAATCCTAAACCAATTCTAAATTGAACCAAGAGAGAAGTGGTCCTAACTCCTAACTTAGTGGCCAAAATTTTACGTACAAAACCGATTAGAATATTCTAGCATAGTTTTTGACAAGCAAAGAAACAGCTCGGCTAGATTCAATTCTAGCGTGGCATAAAAGGGTAGTCAAACACAAGTGAGAAAACTCAATATAATCTAATAAGAATGTATAGACTCAATAATATTCATCTCATCATAGAGAACACCAGCATAAATATATAACGAAATCCAAATAACAAAGCAAACAAATACTGCGACCACCCTGTAAAACAAAACTACAAATTAACAAAAGAAATCAACCCCAATTTACTCAATGCACTGTCTCTTTCCTAGCCCATAACCGCAAGTCCAACCATAGCCACTCCGACCATCACCGCACCATTAAACCCACCACCAGCAGCCGCATTCGTTCCGGTCGTCGTCGTGTTCTTCTTCGTCGGCGGCTGGCTCGAAGCCCCCGTCTTCGTGTCGACGGAGTCTCAGAGCCAACCACCGGGGGTGGAGGGCGAGGTGGTCGTGGTCCCATCGCCGGAGTTGTCACCAGAACCACCGTCAGAGGAAGCGGCGGAGACGGGGATGGCGAGCTTCATGCCGCGGGGCAGTGGCCGGTGGTGCTGCAGATGAAGTAGCGGGTGCCGGGCTTGTCGAGGGTGATCTGGGTGCTGCCGTCGTTGTAGCTCTGGATGGAGTTGGTGGAGGAGCAGCCGTCGTAGTCGGCTTTGCTTACCTCGTTCACGTCGTGGAGGAACGACCCGTAGGAGAATGCTGAGGACGTAGGACGCCACCAAGAGAATTATCATTAGCGTTAGAATCTTGTTAAAGTTGTTAAAAGGGTAATTACAAAAGTACCCAAACGAAGGCCCATTATTACAAGGGAAACTATCATTAACATGGGGATCAAATTGCAATGATCTTATGATTTCAATGATTTGAGAGACTAACATCGACTTATCAAGGGACTCATGTTAAAACCCAACATTTATTGAACGGTTAAATTGTAGGGTTTTATATTAGTCCCTTAAATCTTTATATTTTGAAATTACTCCGTCAAATCATTGAAATATATGTTATCCCCAAATTTCCAATCAAGAGTACATACTACTAGAAACTTAGCATTCTTGACGGATTTTTCCGTCAAAGATGACCAAACATTGGCTGGAGATGACAATCCTAGACAGGCTTCCATTTAGGATAGAGCATCCTGATAGACCTAATATTTCAAATGATTTGAGAGACCTATTAGCAATTTAAATGACTAGAGAGACTAACTTCAAATATTAAATATTTAAGGGACTAATATGAATAAACCCTAAATTTTATGTTGAATAAAAGATGGGCGTGAATGCTAATTCATTATGTACAGGGTTCACATATAAGTATCCATGAGTGATTAATTAGCAGTCAGCAAACCTATCAAGTGGTTTTATGCCTAAGGTAGTTGACATACTAAGAATTATATATAATATTTAGATCATTACAAAGCAGAAGTATTTATGGATTTAATACATTGAATCAAATTCTTTTAGGGTGTTATTCATTCGAGTGTTTGGTAAGACTCAGATTGTTGTCCATGAATCTATATTCTAGGATTTGGAGTAGAACTACGATATTTTAATTAGAGTCCGGACTTTTGGAAGGATTTTTAAACTTCGAATGGATTCTTGGACTAAATGTTAAATAACCATTAACAAACATAACTATTCTTTTCTAAAAAACATATATATTATTCAATTAATATTTTTCTATAATTATTAATAAATTTTATTGTATTTTTATAATTACAATTTAGATCAAACATTTACTACTAATTTATGTATTTAAATACAATAGAAAATTTTGTTAAACATTCAATATAAATATAAAATTATTTAACATTTAATATTTTTACTATTTAATATATGAATATTAATTATAGTTAATATTAACTATTTGCTATATTTCCTATCTAATATCTAAATAAATATTAAATACATAAATTGAGATGAATATTAAGTATATATTTAATTTTGATATTTAATAAATTATTTTATATATGATAAATATTTAATATATTTAATATCAAATATATTAGAGTATTAAATGTATAACATTAAATATTAAAGCTACAATTGATAAAATAATATAAAATATTAAAGAATATTTAATTTTAAGTTGTTAAAGATATTTAAAGAATCTGATTGATAAGTATTTAAAATTAAATATATTTAATATCAAATATGTTAAAACTAAAAATAATTAAGCCATTTAATTCTGAATAATTTATTAGTTAACATTAAATATTACTTACATCTAATATTTTCATATTCACTATATTTCTTATCTAATATTTAAATAAAATTATATACAGTTAATATTCATATTAAATGATTTTATATATTTAAGATATGCTAGATAATAAATTTAGTTAATATTCAAACTGAATATGTTATATTAAATATATTAAAATATTAATATAAAAGTAATTAAATAATATTAATTATTAAATATATTTAATTTATGTATTAAATATATTTACATATTTAATTACAAATAGTTAAACTTGAATATATTTAATATTTTATTAACTAACTATGTAATATTAAATATTAATATCTAATACTAACTATAAATGGTTTTGTAAATATTAGTTAATAATAATAGTATGTTTTTGTATATATGGACGCATTAAAGGGAGGTGAAAAGAAAATCAAGGATGGAGATCACAATTCACTAATAGTTTTAATTTACAATTTTAAATTATCTCTTAATTGTCTTGGTTGCTAATTATTAATGGCAGGGATAAAGTGTGGCGTGAAGCTCATGACAGTGCAAGTATACAGGGCGGATGTATATGGTGTCCGGGGTGGGCAGATGCACCCTTAAAGTTTCAATTTTTGCACTTAACCCCCTTAAAAAATATTGTTTGCTCCCCTAAAATTCAAACAAATTGCACCCCGAATTGGACCCAAGTCACCCAATAGACAACATCCCATTCATTTAAGCCATTTAAAACTTATAGGCCCAAACCCAAAACTAATAATGTGAAACACTACCCAATGAAGCCCTTGATCCCAATTAGACCGAGAAATTAAAGAGCGCGGAGCAAACCCTAGTTCGAGGGTTGTCGGTTCTTCTCCGTATCCGTCTCTGTCTCCATCTCTCGGCGCGATCACTGCCGCTTCTCCCGTCGACGTGCCGTCGCCTTGACCGCCTCCGCCTCCGGCGTCCAACCTCTCACTCCTTCTCTTCTCCTTCATGCGACCATCTCGAGATTATGGTCGTTGTAGTAATTCAATGAATTTTTAATCTTTTTTCCTTTTTTTTACTTGCTTAATTATTTGATGAGATGAATGATGAAGCTTTGATAAATTATGATGTGGCCAATGAATTCATATACAAATACTTGTCCCTCATTGACTCAGTCCCTCTAATTTTGTTAGACAAATGAACTGAAAAAAATGTATCGAAAATAAATCACTTAATGCTCATTGAGTGGTAGAATGTAATCGCAATGTTAAATTTTATAGAGGATTTAAACCAACAATTTCAATTTTATTAGTAAAAGTAAATCATTAATTAAAATACTCATATTTTTTATTTATCACATTGAGGCAAAATATGATGCAATGTAGTAGTATATATTGAATGCATCCCCGTTGGGTACTATAATTTTTAATTTATTATTTTATTATTAGGTAAATAGCTACTTGTCGTTTTACCCCATGAAAATATTTACGGATCCATGTTTATATATATATATATATATATATATATATATATATATATATATATATATATATATATATATATATATATATATATATATATATATATATATATATATATATATATATATATATATATAATTGGTGATCCAGTTGTTCGGGCAATAATGTTCAGCACATTAAGTCCATCATATTTCTTCTGCATGCGGCCCAACCACGTAGCATATATTGGATGATTGCTTCTTCATTTAAAAGAAACAACTAAAATTTGTTTCATAATACCTGTCTTAATCGAACCCCACAAATAGACAATGATGATAAGTAATGTCAATAAATATTGTAGCACAGTACAACTTATCTGAAAAAGTATAAAAGAAAGATGATCTTCTACTTTGTCTGCAAATTATAAAAAATATTCTTCTGCTTTATCTTCAATTCGCTAATGGAGTAGGATGATCTATTTTTTCATTCTAACATTATTATTACTAGATTAAGTAGTATAAAAACATAATACAATTACTACTATGTTAAGTGTTGATATAGGTATGTTCTTGAAAAAATGCTGCATACCCTTTAAATATTACTACGAACCTCTGATCTACTTTCTACTTCTAATTTAATTCAATTTATATTCTGGTCAATAAAGGGAAGAAAGACAAATACAGAGGGAAAAGAAAAAAAGAAAGATATTCTTATATTTTTTATTACTATTTTTGTCATTGTTGAAGTCTCTAACCATTACATCAAAACCTTAAAGTTGTAGTGATCATGGTTGAGAGTTATATTTCTATATTTTAACATGTCCCTCGCAGACAACACCATTTTATGGGCCAAAACCTAGACAAACTGTGTCAATTTTAAGAGAGTTTGCTTTTAATTCATTGCGGTTAGGTTTGAAAAAGTCGCTCACGATACCATCTTAGAACTCTAACTATTACATGGAACTCCAAAGTTTTGATGACAGTTGAAATTATATTTTTATATTCTAACAATCATCAACTAATTTATTCATATATATGTTTATTCCTAAGAACAATGGTAATTAATGTACGAAGCCTCAATTAATTAAGCCAAACGGGCAAATTAACGTCACGGTGAACCTAAAACCTTAGCTCTCACGTACTAACGAAAGAAGAGAAATTAACAAGAAATAAGTAGACTTACTTAGAGTATCGCCAACTTTGAAACCCTTATCAGAAGCCCAATCATCATAATTAACCCCGTCGCCCACCCCGACGAATCCCCACCGTGTAGTCTTTGGCCATGGCCGGAGCAACGGCCAATACAAGGACCAGAAGAGCTCCAACATTAACCATTGGACTCATTTTTCTTTATATCTCTTGGAAATTCTAGGTGTTTTTTTCTATTTTTGGGTCTTGCCAACGGTTGATGGGAGCACAATCATAGCAAGGGAGTTTATATAGACGATACAATACATGATACCAAGGTCTAATAATGATACCTTTTTTTTAAGATTTAGTTGAGTTGGTTAGCGTTCACTACCAGCTCTCTCATCTTTGGCCTACCTAACGCTTGTAATAATTTCATAACTTCCCTAATGCATGTATATATAATGCAATTCCAACCTAATGTGCCAAGGATATGGACCCAATCATGAATAGGATATAAAAGCCTGTATAGCCTGATTAGACCCAAGTAAAAGACTATAGTGTATGGAAAGTCTTTGTGTGAGAGTAGTGACCACACAGATCATTAATTCAATAAGTTGAAAACAAAAAGGAGAGAAGAATTTTGTATTTCTCATATATTATGAAGAAGAGGGTAAAACGTCATAAGCGTACACCATTGAATAATAAAGAAAATTCCTAAACATATGTTTTGTCTAGGTGGCTTAAGAGAATGAGTACAACTGGGAATTTTAGATTTCATCCCAAATAATCTAGGCTTAAGTACTTTTGCCGATGACCTTCTTTTATTTGCTAAGGGGACAAAGCTTCTGCAAACTGTCTCAAAGCTGGGATTGATCATTTCTTTGCTGTCTCTAGGTTGTCTGCTAACAATGTTAAGAATAGCATATGCTTTGGTGGTGTTGAAGATAATATTAAGAATGGCATTTTTCATGGTTTTGGTTGTGTTGAAGCAGCACTTTCTATGAGATATTTAGGCTTGCCTTTATCTTGTGGAAGACTCACTAAAGCTCAACGCCAACCTTTGGTTGATAAAATGCTTACAAAGATTAATAACTAGAAATCAATGAAGCTATCTCATGCAGGAGGGTTATCTTGTGCTTTTTTTTTTTTCGCATTCAAGTGTTTGGACAAATTGCTTTTGTTACCTAAATATTCTATCTTAAACACTATTGGCTTGATCTGTAGAAGATATCTCAACAAAGTTTCCTAATTAGTTGCTTGGAATGATATTTGCAAATCTAAAGCTTCGGGTGGCCTCGGTATTTACCACACTTATGGATGGAACTCTGCTTCTATTGTTAAACTGATTTGGGACATTCATTGCAAGAAAGACTCCTTGTGGATTAAGAGCATGTCTGGCTACTACTTATTATTTTTGAATCCTTATAAGTTATTTATTACTTATTCTCAAAACTCCTTATAAGTATGTAAGAAATTAAGAAAGTTGTTTGGTAAACCCCTTAACTTATAAGGATATATAAGTAGTTATGTGTGTGGTAAATTAATAACTTATAAGATTGTATTAAATATTAAATGACTGAAAAGGATATATTATTGCAACTCCATATTGTGACTAATTAATTCATTTTACATTAACCAGATAATTAATAGTATCAAATTTATTAATTATTTAAAAATATAATTAATTTAAATTTAATTATTTTAAATTAATTATGATAATTAATTAATAATTTGGATATTACTTAATTAATTTCATGGTAATGAAATATTATTACTAATAAAATTAATTAATTAATTAAAAATTAGTTATCTCATAATAAGAAATATATTTGATTAAAATATTTTTATATATTACATATTTGTGACTATTAATTACTAATATTGAGATTTATTAATTAAATTCATATTAGTAAAATATTATTATTAATAAAATAATTAATTAATTATAATAATAAATGTATTTGATTAAAATATTTTTATATAATACATTATTTGTGATTTTTAATTACTAATATTATGATTAATTAATTAATTTCATATTAATAAAATATTATTATTAATAAAACAACTAATTAATATATAAAACTTAGTTATCTCATAGAAAAATACACTTTATTAAAATAATTTTATATATTACATTATTTGTGATTATTAATTAGTAATATTGAAATTAATTAATTTCATATTAATAAAATAATAATTATCAATAAATTAATTAACTATTAATTATTAATAATTAATTATTAATAAATTAATTAATATTAATAAATTATTAGTTATTAATAAAATAATTATTAATAAATTATTAATAAATTAGTAAATTAGTTACTAATTAATAAATTAATAAACAATATTAATCACTTTATAAGAAAATATTTAACTAAGTAAATGGAATTGGAGGTATTTTTGACTTTTGGTTAGAATAAGAAAAGTTCTTATAAGTAAGAGAAAAATAAGTTGAGAAATCCCAACTTATTTTTCCCTACTATAAGTAACGAATGAGTAAAATAAGTAACTGTTACCAAACATCATATTGGCACCTTATAAGTAAAAAGTTACTTATAAGAAAAATAAGTAAGTTGCCAAACATGTTGTAAATGGGTTCGTAGAGCTTATGTTAACTTTCATTATATCTGGCATGTTCAGGTTAAATGTGGGGATGCTTGGCAATGGAAGCAACTACTGATCAAAGTCAAGAATCGCCTTATGCAGCTGTGGGGAATTTTGATGCTTGTAAGATGAATGGTCAGGTAAGAATATCTCTTGTTTACAAGCTTATCTATGATAGTGATGATTCTGTTCCTTGTAGTGGAATGGTTTAGTCTACCTTAAGTATTTCTAAGCATGGGTTTATTGAGTGGCTTGCTGCTAGAAGAAAACTATTGACACAAGATAGACTCCTAAGATTTGGAGTTGTGCAGGACAACAAGTGTTGTTTATGCCTTCATGAGAAGGAAACTATTGATCATCTATTTTTTGCTTGTGATTTCTCTTCTACTGTTTAGAAGCAAGTGATGATGTGGAATGGTTACCCTCAGTTTCCTATGCTGTGGAATGATGTGCTCCCATGGAGCTGTTCAAGACTTCATGGCAAATCAGTTAGGAGGAAGATTGCAAAGGCCTCTGTTGCTGCATGTGTTTACTATGTTTGGTGTGAACGCAATAGTAGGATACTTGCTCAGAAAGCTGCCAGTGAATACAAATTGGTCCAAGACATCAAGCGACAGTTGTTTGCATGGGTTTTTAAAGCCAAGATCTCAATGCATTCTATTTTGTATCTTCTTTAAGTTGAGCTTCGTTTTGTGAGCTGTAAAGCTTGTGCATGCCCAGTTTTATGGGCAGCTGGATTTTATTCTTCATCGCTTACTTGGTAATAAAAATTTTCATTTACCCAAAAAAAAAAAAATTCCTAAACATGAAACATATTATATTTAATGGTTAATTTCACAAAATTCATGAAATTAGGGGGTGTTGCACATAATCCCCTAAACATTTTTGCCGCCTTACAAAATCCATCTGAACTTTAAATTTTTCTCATCAAACCCTCTATGTGTAATTTATAAACAAGGCCGGCCCTAGGGTAAGCCCACCAAGCCCCGGGTAGGGCAACTGAGGCAGGGGGCAACCTTACCCATGATTCCAATTGAGCCCTAATCTCAAGCCATACCCCTCATTCCATTTAGCCTCCGAGTCTCCGTCCTTTAGTCTCTCTCTCAGGCTCAAGTCCGAGCTCTCGTTCTCCCGGACCCGTCCTTTAGTCTTCACCCGACACTTGTGACTCCTGACCCAATCGTAATTTTTAAATAAATAAAATAATTTTAGGGTTTTTGGTGAAATTTGGGGTTTTGATGTTTTGCAATGAAACTAAGATTTCGATTTTGAATCTTGGTGAATCTTAGTTGTTGAATAATTGAATTAGGGTTATGATGTTTTGGAATGAAATTAGGGTTTTAATAATAATGATATTGCTAAGTTTAGTTGATTGTGAATTCATATTTGTTATATAATTGAATTAGGGTTATGAATATTGATTTTGCAAGAGAATATTATCGGTTTGAGCCCAATATAGAACGCTAAATGGTATTATATGTATTCATTTTTATCGTTATTGTTCATACCAAATTTTTAATATAAGGGGCAACCAAAATTGAATTGGACTAGGGCAACAACCCTAAAGGCGTTTATAAATAAGTAAACTATCCTTGAGAGAAAGAAAAAAGTCACACATTCGGTCATTTTATTTATAGACAAACCTCCCCTGACCAATCCAACACACCACCACCAACTGAAAGTTTTTTCTCTCAAGTAAATTGTGGTTATTTGGAAAATACAAGTAGGGTTCAGGTGTTCGTGAGACACCCCAAAATTCAAGGGTTATGTATGATAGATAAGAAAAAGTTCAAGAGGGTTATGTGAAAAATCTTTTTCCAAAGTCCAGTGTTTTTTATTGGGGTTTTTTTTTTTGTGGGGGTAGGTGTGTGTGTGTGTGTGTGTGTGGGGTTGAAATTAAACCAAAATTTATGTTCTCGTATAATAAATATTAATTCCCCACAGAATTCACAAGTCTAACATTTGGATTAGAAATTGGATAAAAATTGGGTGAGACCCAAACTAAAGCTAAAAAAACAAAAGGGAAAAATATTCCAATAATTTGCTTGCAGTTTTGTTGTGCTGAATTCTTGATAAACTACACTTATAAGTCAAAAACGTGAAAAAGGCATTACTACATCTAATGTTTGGCAAGCGGATTACACGTGTCTCTCTTCTAATGGTTGACATAGCTTACACTACAAAAAAAAGGTCCATTAACGACCAAGATTTACGACGGACCAAAAAAGTTCTTGCTATTAAAAGATAGTAACGACTAATTTTTTTAATCCCTCGTTAGTGAGTACATCAATTACGATAGAGTTTTTTAGTTATTCTTATTAGTAAAATCCGTTGTTAATGTGTTATGCAATTACAACAGACAACAAATCACTAGTAAAAAGTCATCCAGCCCCAACTTTTCAAACCAAAAAAAAGGGAAAAAAACACAAAAATGCCCCGTGGAAACCCAAGTTTCCTCTTTTCTTCCTCCCGTCAAAAACCCCAAATCAAAATTAACCCTAGATACTCTTCGCCGCCACTCGAAACCGTCGCCGCTGCCACTCGGAGATCACCGCTGCAGCTCGGAGATCGCCGCCGCAGTCGCATGAAGATCGCCGCCGCCGCTTCCCTTTCCCCTCAAGACCCTAGCCTCTCGTCAAAACCCCGTCTCCCTCTTTTCCCCGCTCGGAGATCGTCGCCGCCGCCGCCTCTTCTTCTCCTCTTTTTGCCACTCAGAGTAAGTCCTCTTCTTCTATTGTACTAGATTAGTGTAGGTTAACTCGTTGTCGTAAGCACACCATGGTGACCACAACCATGATTTTTTTAGTTTGAACCAAACACTAGAAAATGAGGGAATATATTCACACATCAACTACTTTCTTCCTCTTTTCAAATTGAACCAAAGTAATGAAAGTAGTGGAAAGTAATTATTCTTCATGTTTTTTGATGAAACAAACACAAAAAATACTTTTCCATGAAAGTGAGGGAAAACCAAAAAGTAAAGGAAAATTATTTTTGGAATATGAGGGAAAGCAACCAAACAGCCCCTCAGAAGCATGTCCACAGAATCTCTACCATACTTAACTTTAGCTCGTTTAAGTTAAGATTGTGATTCTAGTGTAGAAGAAGCACGAAATAAAATGGTTATCAGTTTTAAGCTTTCACAATATTATGAGCATAAAACAGTTACTTCAAAATATTTTGACAACATGACAGTTCATCCGTCCAAGCCCAGTATAAAACAATTAAAAGATTGCTGTGAATTTTTCTTTAAAGAGATCAAGTGAGTAAAATCTGCAAAAACCCTGCAAACTTTACACACTTTCAAGTGCTACAAAGAAGAGAGTATGCACAATAGTAAACAACGAAGAGATCAAGGACAAAAAAAGATTTTACTACCACGCCAACTTGTCTCATTGATTTCCTGCTGCATTTTCTTCACGCAAAATTAGATTAATATTAAGAAACCCGAGTAGATCCTCCAGGCCTATTCACCCCATGCACAAATAATCCATTATCAAAAAAAAGCATGAAACTTATAACCATTTCACCTTAATTACAGAGAATTAGAAACTTGTTGTAGATCAGCTCAAATGTCATCAACAACCAGTTCCTCTTTTACAAAAAACGGAGAGACTCGTTTTTTAGAAAACTTTAGGAACATAATACTACTAAAGAATGACAAATTATCCTTGCAAATTAAGCATGCCTATGAGAACTAATCAGAGTATACAGAAAGTAAAAGCAACATAATGAACATGATTCCATTAAGAAATAGAAAAGTATATTTTCTCACCAAGGTGTGAAACAGAATAAGATGTACCCTTTGCAGAGAGCTTACATTATAAGACTGTACACGTTGGTGTCAAATAGAAAGCTACAAAGAGCCTTTTGAAGTTAATGGGGTTAGGTTTTTCACACAAGCAATTTGAATTGAAAATTCTTCATTTGTTATCAACCAAAAGCATGTTCTTGATCTGGTTCCCCAACTTGCTTCCTCTTCTCGAGTCTATCAACTGTTGCTCTTCCTTCGCTCACCAACAGAAACAGCAATGCAAGCTGCACCTTCTGGTTCTTCATGGATGGTGTTTCAGCATAATCGCCATCAAGCCATTTTGCTAGCTAAGTGTGAGAAGTTATGGATGTTATTCCCCATGTCATATTTTGAGGGTGTTTGGGAGGCTTATTTTTGGTCAAACTAGCTTTTAAGCTAGCTTTTTATTTCTACCCGCTTTGGTAAAGTAATAAATAAATAAGTTAGTTTATATGTCATTCAAAAGTCGGTACCCCACCTTTTAAAAACTAGCTTATAAGCTCACCGTATAAGCTAAGTTTGACCAAACAAATTACTATTCTACCCAAATATTTTATAGTATTTTTATCATAAAAGCTAAAAGCAACTAAAAGCCAACATACCTTATTAGTTTTTAAAAATAAGTCTTCCCAAACTTATCATCTTGCTTGTCATGAGATTCTTCCTCAAATTTAAGGAAAATATTGGATGCTTGTTCCTGTTTGTATGATCTTCAACTACAAGAAAATAGAAAAGATCCCTGTACTCATAAAAGTTACAAATTTTCTAACAGCTTGGGAAACCTGAATCTCATTCATGACATCTCGTAGCTAAAGGCCACAATCAGATCGTAAAATAGTTAATGTCTTATCATTAAAAATAAGCATGATAATAAAAGTCTATAACATGAAACAACAAAGGAACCCGTAACGCAGCATCCATAAAGGCTAAAAACATTTAAGAAATCCTAACTAATTTCACAGATTGCAAGAACAGTTGAAATCAACAAGATTAGCGATATATAGAACTTTCTTTACCACTTATCACTATCATTTACTAGATTGAAAATCCCAATTGTATGCACAATACAACCAATGACCTCATTTCCTTCATGGGAGCATTTCAAGTTAATGCATTGAAGATAAAACCTAATGAGTGCAATGAAACAACTCAATTATCAAGTCACTAACCCACTATTGTATGCATTGAAAGCTACCCGAGATTTAGATGGATAACTGTAGCTTCAATTAGTTATAGTTTTCAAAGTCAGATTTAGATGTTTTTTCTCCAAGTAAGATATAATTTAATAGCTCAAATTGTTGTTTAACTGGAGTTTGCACTATACATCAGCAATGTAATCCCAGGAGTTGAATTGAGTTATTATTTTGGTTCTCAATTGAGTAGCAATAACTAATTTCAATTATATTGTTTTCTGTAAAACAGTTCAACAACTTGAGCTGCATATTACCTACCTTAAATCTCTGTCCAGTTATTAAAATACATTTTAAGATCATCTACAAGGTACAAATCTTAAAAGACCGCTAGCAAATTTGTACTCAGCAAAGGAAAACTGTAAAGTTATTTATGAATGTGTCAGTGTAGAGGATGATTTTTGTGGAATCTCTTTCGAGCTTACCTTTTCAAAAGGTAGGAATATGAATACGGAAGGGTATGGGGTACTAGGAATATCATATCATGAAGTTTATGATGTCAAGCAACACATTAGTACATGAGGCTCTAGGTAAAATATAATGTCAAATGATTCTTCCAAACAACAAGTTCCACGGTTTCCTACTGCCTTTACACTGCTGAAGTTCACCTACGGGTCCTTCCTACCTAAGAGAACCAACAAAATCAAACTGAACATATATTCTGTGTCTGACATAGGGATGCATCACAGGAACTATTATCTTGTTATGAAGCAAACATAGAAGTTCTCACATTTTACAATTTGATGAGGAATTGTTCTTTATATATCTACCCATAATCTTCAATGGCGGATAATTTGAGCTCGATGTCTACTATGTTTTCCATCTAGAAAGTCAGCTGAGTTTAGATTTTATATAATTCCATTTGCTCATTCTTATGAGCTCAAGTGTAGAAGAAACAGTATCTTCACAACTTCCATGGGATAATGATATTAGGCTGGCGGGTTTATATCAGCTGAGATCATTTCAGTTTGGAACTAATATGTAAACAATGAAATAAAAATCCTGAAATATTTGTTCAAATATTAAATGTGGCTCAGCTCCACAGGTTAAAGATGATTAGAGATAAGACAAAGGGCATGTTTGGCTAATACTTATCATTTTATGAAACATTATAAGTGACTTATTACTTATCTTTACTTATTACCATTATACTTGGTAATTTCTTGTTGCTCGGTGAGGAATTATCGATGCACAACTCAGTCAGGGGGGCATTTGAGATCAATGTTCTTCGCAGCAAATTTAATGTCTGCAAACAACAAAACATTTGAGAGGCTAGAAACCAAGATGTAGACACCAGTAGATTAGCCTAGTCCATCTCTTAATAGGCTTTACAGTCCTAACACATGAATGTTGTCTCACCGAGCATATAAGACTCTACCATTTAAACTGACCACTGCCAATTTCTAGTAGTTAAAAAGTAATCAAATAATTATAGTTAGCAAAAGAATAAATCATCTCCTCATGACCAAAAAAAGTTCTCTCCCTCAAGTACGGTACCATCTTTTACCCTTGCTTGCTGAACAAAGATAAAATACTACCTGTAGAAGCCGGCATTACATGTAGTTCCTCACTAATGACAAATTTAAAACCTCCTGATAAAACCTGTCTTCAGCTGCATCCAAGTTATTCTTTCTCCACTATCGAGCATAAGTCATGTCCTTTCCACAGGGATACCGTACATTATGAAGTGAGCTCAAAAGACAAGTCAATGTGCAGCAATCTGATTATGGACATGTGAAGAACGTTCTTTGATAAACACTCTCTCTAGACACAGAGCTTGTGCTTGAGCTCTGCCGAGGATTTGAGGGATTCAAGTTGGAGAAGAAAGAGCAAAACAGATGTGGGGCTTGTGAGGTAGGATTATGTCAAAAGCCCAATAATAATAAATTAAAGAAACAGAACAACTAATTACACAGTCGGACCAAGTTAAGATGAATAGTCAAAAGCCCACAAATAATTAAACGAACAGAACAATATGAATTGAAAATTTTATCATGAGGCATTCAAACAAAAGGTAGAGTGCAGAGGATAAAAAAAAATGCATATACCTTCAACGAGCTCGTGATATTTGGAGGCAGCCGAGGCGGATGTTATTGTAGTTCCACCATCCACGTCATCTTCCTCGTCATCGTGATCATCTTTGAAGCCACCGCCACGATCGGAACGACACACATTGAAATTGATGGAGGGTTTAGCGGCAACTTTCACAGCCCAAGCTTTCAATTTCCACGATATATAGACCGGATGCGTCAGGGAGGAGGACGAGGGCAATAAGATAAACACCGTTGCAAATCCCACCGCGGCCGTCGTCTCTCATTCGGATCGAGATTTGGATCCTGCACCTCCTGTATTCGATTCGGTAAGCTTTTTAATCCCACATCGGGTGCGTGGGAGTGATTAATAGTATTTTTATGAACTAATCCAACTTAGCTAACAGCTGAGCCTGGTAACTCGGGCTTGTAACCCAAGTGGAGCAATAAGATTGGTTGGATGAGGAAGCGTGAGAGGAAGACTTATACATGGGGCACATACATGCGACATACATACATACATAATTTGGGTGATTAATCCCCATACAGCAAAGTACATATGCAACATACATACATATACACATACCAGGTAAGATCAAACATACATTTGGACAATTAGCTCAGCTTCTCCTGCCTATCTAGACAACCATCTTTTAAAATTTATTTATTCCTTTTCATAAACCGCCTTTTCAATTTGTTTATTCCTTATTCATAAACCTTCTTTTGAATTTGTTTACCCTTTCTCGTAAACATATTAAAACTTATATAAATTCAAAACACATTATATAATATATATTTATTTACAAAATATTAATAAAATATAAGAGATTTTTAGTATTAGTCCCCAAATCTCTTACATTTTTATATTAGGCCCCCAAGTCCCCATATCTCTTGCATTTTATATTAGGCCCCAAATCTTGTTCTATCAAATTAGTCCCCAAAAAGCCTTAAACTCCCACACAATAAAAATTACCGGGAGTAACAAAACCTCACGTGAGGTTTAAATTAAAGTCAAGTCATCATTTGACGAGTTAACTATATCGTGAAGACCCAGCACTAAAATTACATCTAGTGCCCTCCTCTTTGAGTTCTATTCATACTTCTATTTTATAATTGTCTATCTTGTTGAAATAAACATGTGGAAAGCTCAAGCATACATTTGGAAAATTAAGCCCATGACCCTCTACTACACAGACAACCATCTTTTTGAATTTATTTATTCCTTTTTCATAAACAATTTTTTTCAATTTTTTTATTCCTTATTCGTAAACCTTCTTTTTAATTTGTTTGTTTTTTCTTGATAAACATCTTAAAACTGATATGAATTCAAACGCATTACATTATATATTAGATATTTATTTACTAAAAATATTGGGAAAATATAAGGGATTTTTCAATATTAGTTCCCAAATGTCTTGCATTTTGATATTAGGCCCCAAATCTTGATATATTGAATTAGCCCCAAATCTTTAACCTCCCACACAATAAAATTACCCAAGGACTAACAAAACCTCACGTGAGTTTTAACTTAAAGTTTAACCATCATTTAATGAGTTAAATATTATGTGTGAAGAGGCACTATTTATTTTCAATCTAAGGTAGTTGAAGAAGAAGAATATGTTCTTGGATTTTACTGAGTCCCGACTATTTACATAAGTTTGAATCTATAATGATAGAACTCACAATTATATCTTTATTTTTATGATGTTCTTGTTAACATTGTTTTATTAGAATTCCTTCTTCTATCATGCACATATTTATTTTTGGCTTCAAACCGTGCTTGCTCTTCTAAACTAGTTTTTCCCATATTTTTCGAATTATTTGAAACCGAAATCTAGCTCTCTTTCCATAATTTTAGGAAATTGCTAGTTTCGGGTCAATGTATAAGGGAATTTAGAATAAATTTCTCAAATTTGGCGTAGTGCGCCACCCATTTCTACATATCGCCTTTAGTTGTGGGCTTGCAATTTAAACTAGTCCAGAGTTGCGAGTGCTTTTTCAAATTGAGTCCACTGCTAATTGTTTTGAAGTCCGAAGACTACGTCTATGCTGTTTTCATTTTTTTTATTTTTATTATTTTTGTCATACTTTGCAGGGCTTTTTGGATTTTTTTTGATTAATTATAGAAAATCACCCTCAAGTATGGTGATGTCTCAGTAAACCTCTTCAACTAATTTAATTTGAGGAAATCCCTCTCAATTTTGGGGTGTTGTAAATAACTCCCTTCGACCTTTTGATTTTGACTTAATTTCCACAACTATTGGGTGTCTCAGAAAAGCCTCTCGATCTTCCAACTTTATTCCAGCAAAACTCCTAGTGTCCTTGTTTGAAAAGATGAAATGACTTAAATACCCTTACTAAAAAAACACTTCAGTTAAAAATATCTTAACCAGTAAAAAAAGAACTTGAGCTATTTACCGTGTCTTTTCCTTCTCTCTTCTCTCTTCCCTCATCCTGCGAAAATCGACGCTTATTTTTTTTAGGCTGACGAATATTTAATCTTTTTAAATCATGTGCTTGTCGTATGACATGTTAGACTTAATAGTATTAGTTAGAGAGGTTAAATGAGAAAAATTTAGAGGGTTTAAGTCAAAATTTCAAAGTTGAGGGGCTTATCTACAATGACCCCAAACTTGAGGGGTGTTTGCTCAAATCAAAATAGTGAGGAGAGTTTTTTGAGACTACATTCAAGAATAAACAAGATGCATCTCCAATTTACCTTAAAAAATTTACGATGTGTTTGGCAACTTACCCAAAATTGGGTCTAGATCAGTCATGACCTAGTTCAATCCTAAACCAATTCTAAATTGAACCAAGAGAGAAGTGGTCCTAACTCCTAACTTAGTGGCCAAAATTTTACGTACAAAAACCGATTAGAATATTCTAGCATAGTTTTTTGACAAGCAAAGAAACAGCTCGGCTAGATTCAATTCTAGCGTGGCATAAAAGGGTAGTCAAACACAAGTGAGAAAACTCAATATAATCTAATAAGAATGTATAGACTCAATAATATTCATCTCATCATAGAGAACACCAGCATAAATATATAACGAAATCCAAATAACAAAGCAAACAAATACTGCGACCACCCTGTAAAACAAAACTACAAATTAACAAAAAGAAATCAACCCCCAATTTACTCAATGCACTGTCTCTTTCCTAGCCCATAACCGCAAGTCCAACCATAGCCACTCCGACCATCACCGCACCATTAAACCCACCACCAGCAGCCGCATTCGTTCCGGTCGTCGTCGGCGTGTTCTTCTTCGTCGGCGGCTGGCTCGAAGCCCCCGCCGGCGTCTTCGTGATCGACGGAGTCTCAGAGCCCGAACCACCGGCGGGGGTGGAGGGCGAGGTGGTCGTGGTCCCATCGCCGGAGTTGTCACCAGAACCACCGTCAGAGGAAGCGGCGGAGACGGGGATGGCGAGCTTCATGCCGGGCAGTGGCCGGTGGTGCTGCAGATGAAGTAGCGGGTGCCGGGCTTGTCGAGGGTGATCTGGGTGCTGCCGTTGTAGCTCTGGATGGAGTTGGTGGAGGAGCAGCCGTCGTAGTCGGCTTTGCTTACCTCGTTCACGTCGTGGAGGAACGACCCGTAGGAGAATGCTGAGGACGTAGGACGCCACCAAGAGAATTATCATTAGCGTTAGAATCTTGTTAAAGTTGTTAAAAGGGTAATTACAAAAGTACCCAAACGAAGGCCCATTATTACAAGGGAAACTATCATTAACATGGGGATCAAATTGCAATGATCTTATGATTTCAATGATTTGAGAGACTAACATCGACTTATCAAGGGACTCATGTTAAAACCCAACATTTATTGAACGGTTAAATTGTAGGGTTTTATATTAGTCCCTTAAATCTTTATATTTTGAAATTACTCCGTCAAATCATTGAAATATATGTTATCCCCAAATTTCCAATCAAGAGTACATACTACTAGAAACTTAGCATTCTTGACGGATTTTTCCGTCAAAGATGACCAAACATTGGCTGGAGATGACAATCCTAGACAGGCTTCCATTTAGGATAGAGCATCCTGATAGACCTAATATTTCAAATGATTTGAGAGACCTATTAGCAATTTAAATGACTAGAGAGACTAACTTCAAATATTAAAATATTTAAGGGACTAATATGAATAAACCCTAAATTTTATGTTGAATAAAAGATGGGCGTGAATGCTAATTCATTATGTACAGGGTTCACATATAAGTATCCATGAGTGATTAATTAGCAGTCAGCAAACCTATCAAGTGGTTTTATGCCTAAGGTAGTTGACATACTAAGAATTATATATAATATTTAGATCATTACAAAGCAGAAGTATTTATGGATTTAATACATTGAATCAAATTCTTTTAGGGTGTTATTCATTCGAGTGTTTGGTAAGACTCAGATTGTTGTCCATGAATCTATATTCTAGGATTTGGAGTAGAACTACGATATTTTAATTAGAGTCCTGGACTTTTGGAAGGATTTTTAAACTTCTGAATGGATTCTTGGACTAAATGTTAAATAACCATTAACAAACATAACTATTCTTTTCTAAAAACATATATATTATTCAATTAATATTTTTCTATAATTATTAATAAATTTTATTGTATTTTTTATATTACAATTTAGATCAAACATTTACTACTAATTTATGTATTTAAATACAATAGAAAATTTTGTTAAACATTCAATATAAATATAAAATTATTTAACATTTAATATTTTTACTATTTAATATATGAATATTAATTATAGTTAATATTAACTATTTGCTATATTTCCTATCTAATATCTAAATAAATATTAAATACATAAATTGAGATGAATATTAAGTATATATTTAATATTTGATATTTAATAAATTATTTTATATATGATAAATATTTAATATATTTAATATCAAATATATTAGAGTATTAAATGTATAACATTAAATATTAAAGCTACAATTGATAAAATAATATAAAATATTAAAGAATATTTAATTTTAAGTTGTTAAAGATATTTAAAGAATCTGATTGATAAGTATTTAAAATTAAATATATTTAATATCAAATATGTTAAAACTAAAATAATTAAGCCATTTAATTCTGAATAATTTATTAGTTAACATTAAATATTACTTACATCTAATATTTTCATATTCACTATTTCTTATCTAATATTTAAATAAAATTATATACAGTTAATATTCATATTAAATGATTTTATATATTTAAGATATGCTAGATAATAAATTTAGTTAATATTCAAACTGAATATGTTATATTAAATATATTAAAATATTAATATAAAAGTAATTAAATAATATTAATTATTAAATATATTTAATTTATGTATTAAATATATTTACATATTTAATTACAAATAGTTAAACTTGAATATATTTAATATTTTATTAACTAACTATGTAATATTAAATATTAATATCTAATACTAACTATAAATGGTTTGTAAATATTAGTTAATAATAATAGTATGTTTTTGTATATGGACGCATTAAAGGGAGGTGAAAAGAAAATCCAAGGATGGAGATCACATTCACTAATAGTTTTAATTTACAATTTTAAATTATCTCTTAATTGTCTTGGTTGCTAATTATTAATGGCAGGGATAAAGTGTGGCGTGAAGCTCTGACAGACAAGTATACAGGGCGGATGTATATGGTGTCCGGGTGGGCATGCACCCTTAAAGTTTCAATTTTGCACTTAACCCCTAAAAATATTTTGCCCCTAAAATTCAAACAAATTGCACCCCGAATTGGACCCAAGTCACCCAATAGACAACATCCCATTCATTTAAGCCATTTAAAACTTATAGGCCCAAACCCAAAACTAATAATGTGAAACACTACCCAATGAAGCCCTTCGATCCCAATTCGGAGACCGAATTAAAGAACGCGGAGCAAACCCTAGTTCGAGGGTTGTCGGTTCTTCTCCGTATCCGCCTCGCTCATCTCTCGGGCGATCATCGCCAAGCCCCGCCGACGTGCCGCCGCCTTGACGCTTGCCTCCGGCCAACCTCTCACTCCTTCTTCTCCTTCATGCAAAGACCATCTCGATATCAGTATAGTAGAGTAATTCAATGAATTTTTTAATCTTTTTCCTTTTTTACTTGCTTAATTATTTGATGAGATGAATGATGAAGCTTTGATAAATTATGATGTGGCCAATGAATTCATATACAAATACTTGTCCCTCATTGACTCATCCCTCTAATTTTGTTAGACAAATGAATCAAAAAAATGTATCTGAAAATAAATCACTTAATGCTCATTGAGTGGTAGAATGTAATCGCAATGTTAAATTTTATAGAAACCAACAATTTCAATTTTATTAGTAAAAGTAAATCATTAATTAAAATACTCATATTTTTTATTTATCACTGCAGGCAAAATATGATGCAATGTAGCTGATAGTATATATTGAATGCATCCCTCGCTGGTACTATAATTTTTAATTTATTATTTTATTATTAGGTAAATAGCTACTTGTCGCTTTTACCCCCATAAAATATTTTATCCGCCATAGTATATATATATATATATATATATATATATATATATATATATATATATATATATATATATATATATATATATATATATATATATATATATATATATATATATATATATATATATATATAATGTTGGTGATCCAGTTGTTCGGGCAATAATGTTCAGCACATTAAGTCCATCATATTTCTTCTGCATGCGGCCCAACCACGTAGCATATATTGGATGATTGCTTCTTCATTTAAAAGAAACAACTAAAATTTGTTTCATAATACCTGTCTTAATCGAACCCCACAAATAGACAATGATGATAAGTAATGTCAATAAATATTGTAGCACAGTACAACTTATCTGAAAAAGTATAAAAGAAAGATGATCTTCTACTTTGTCTGCAAATTATAAAAAAAATATTCTTCTGCTTTATCTTCAATTCGCTAATGGAGTAGGATGATCTATTTTTTCATTCTAACATTATTATTACTAGATTAAGTAGTATAAAAACATAATACAATTACTACTATGTTAAGTGTTGATATAGGTATGTTCTTGAAAAAATGCTGCATACCCTTTAAATATTACTACGAACCTCTGATCTACTTTCTACTTCTAATTTAATTCAATTTATATTCTGGTCAATAAAGGGAAGAAAGACAAATACAGAGGGAAAAGAAGTTAAAAAGAAAGATATTCTTATATTTTTTTATTACTATTTTTTTTTGTCATTGTTGAAGTCTCTAACCATTACATCAAAACCTTAAAGTTGTAGTGATCATGGTTGAGAGTTATATTTCTATATTTTAACATGTCCCTGCAGATTGAACACCATTTTATGGGCCAAAACCTAGACACAACTGTGTCAATTTTAAGAGAGTTTGCTTTTAATTCATTGCCGGTTAGGTTTGAACCTAAGTCGCTCTGATACCATCTTAGAACTCTAACTATTACATGGAACTCCAAAGTTTTGATGACAGTTGAGAATTATATTTTTATATTCTAACAATCATCAACTAATTTATTCATATATATGTTTATTCCTAAGAACAATGGTAATTAATGTACGAAGCCTCAATTAATTAAGCCAAACGGGCAAATTAACGTCACGGTGAACCTAAAACCTTAGCTCTCACGTACTAACGAAAGAAGAGAAATTAACAAGAAATAAGTAGACTTACTTAGAGTATCGCCAACTTTGAAACCCTTATCAGAAGCCCAATCATCATAATTAACCCCCGTCGCCCACCCCGACGAATCCCCCACCGTGTAGTCTTTGGCCATGGCCGGAGCAACGGCCAATACAAGGACCAGAAGAGCTCCAACATTAACCATTGGACTCATTTTTCTTTATATCTCTTGGAAATTCTAGGTGTTTTTTTTTCTATTTTTTGGGTCTTGCCAACGGTTGATGGGAGCACAATCATAGCAAGGGAGTTTATATAGACGATACAATACATGATACCAAGGTCTAATAATGATACCTTTTTAAGATTTAGTTGAGTTGGTTAGCGTTCACTACCAGCTCTCTCATCTTTGGCCTACCTAACGCTTGTAATAATTTCATAACTTCCCTAATGCATGTATATATAATGCAATTCCAACCTAATGTGCCAAGGATATGGACCCAATCATGAATAGGATATAAAAGCCTGTATAGCCTGATTAGACCCAAGTAAAAGACTATAGTGTATGGAAAGTCTTTGTGTGAGAGTAGTGACCACACAGATCATTAATTCAATAAGTTGAAAACAAAAAAGGAGAGAAGAATTTTGTATTTCTCATATATTATGAAGAAGAGGGTAAAACGTCATAAGCGTACACCATTGAATAATAAAGAAAATTCCTAAACATATGTTTTGTCTAGGTGGCTTAAGAGAATGAGTACAACTGGGAATTTTAGATTTCATCCCAAATAATCTAGGCTTAAGTACTTTTGCCGATGACCTTCTTTTATTTGCTAAGGGGACAAAGCTTCTGCAAACTGTCTCAAAGCTGGGATTGATCATTTCTTTGCTGTCTCTAGGTTGTCTGCTAACAATGTTAAGAATAGCATATGCTTTGGTGGTGTTGAAGATAATATTAAGAATGGCATTTTTCATGGTTTTGGTTGTGTTGAAGCAGCACTTTCTATGAGATATTTAGGCTTGCCTTTATCTTGTGGAAGACTCACTAAAGCTCAACGCCAACCTTTGGTTGATAAAATGCTTACAAAGATTAATAACTAGAAATCAATGAAGCTATCTCATGCAGGGAGGGTTATCTTGTGCTTTTTTTTTTTCGCATTCAAGTGTTTGGACAAATTGCTTTTGTTACCTAAATATTCTATCTTAAACACTATTGGCTTGATCTGTAGAAGATATCTCAACAAAGTTTCCTAATTAGTTGCTTGGAATGATATTTGCAAATCTAAAGCTTCGGGTGGCCTCGGTATTTACCACACTTATGGATGGAACTCTGCTTCTATTGTTAAACTGATTTGGGACATTCATTGCAAGAAAGACTCCTTGTGGATTAAGAGCATGTCTGGCTACTACTTATTATTTTTGAATCCTTATAAGTTATTTATTACTTATTCTCAAAACTCCTTATAAGTATGTAAGAAATTAAGAAAGTTGTTTGGTAAACCCCTTAACTTATAAGGATATATAAGTAGTTATGTGTGTGGTAAATTAATAACTTATAAGATTGTATTAAATATTAAATGACTGAAAAGGATATATTATTGCAACTCCATATTGTGACTAATTAATTCATTTTACATTAACCAGATAAAATAGTATCAAATTTATTAATTATTTAAAAATATAATTAATTTAAATTTAATTATTTTAAATTAATTATGATAATTAATTAATAATTTGGATATTACTTAATTAATTTCATGGTAATGAAATATTATTACTAATAAATTAATTAATTAATTAAAAATTAGTTATCTCATAATAAGAAATATATTTGATTAAAATATTTTTATATATTACATATTTGTGACTATTAATTACTAATATTGAGATTTATTAATTAAATTCATATTAGTAAAATATTATTATTAATAAAATAATTAATTAATTATAATAATAAATGTATTTGATTAAAATATTTTTATATAATACATTATTTGTGATTTTTAATTACTAATATTATGATTAATTAATTAATTTCATATTAATAAAATATTATTATTAATAAAACAACTAATTAATATATAAAACTTAGTTATCTCATAGAAAAATACACTTTATTAAAATAATTTTATATATTACATTATTTGTGATTATTAATTAGTAATATTGAAATTAATTAATTTCATATTAATAAAATAATAATTATCAATAAATTAATTAACTATTAATTATTAATAATTAATTATTAATAAATTAATTAATATTAATAAATTATTAGTTATTAATAAATTATTAATAAATTATTAATAAATTAGTAAATTAGTTACTAATTAATAAATTAATAAACAATATTAATCACTTTATAAGAAAATATTTAACTAAGTAAATGGAATTGGAGGGTATTTTTGACTTTTGGTTAGAATGAAAAGTTCCTTATAAGTAGAGAAAAATAAGTTGAGAAATCCCAACTTATTTTTCCCTACTTATAAGTAACGAATGAGTAAAATAAGTAACTGTTACCAAACATCATATTGGCACCTTATAAGTAAAAGTTACTTATAAGAAAAAATAAGTAAGTTGCCAAACATGTTGTAAATGGGTTCGTAGAGCTTATGTTAACTTTCATTATATCTGGCATGTTCAGGTTAAATGTGGGGATGCTTGGCAATGGAAGCAACTACTGATCAAAGTCAAGAATCGCCTTATGCAGCTGTGGGGAATTTTGATGCTTGTAAGATGAATGGTCAGGTAAGAATATCTCTTGTTTACAAGCTTATCTATGATAGTGATGATTCTGTTCCTTGTAGTGGAATGGTTTAGTCTACCTTAAGTATTTCTAAGCATGGGTTTATTGAGTGGCTTGCTGCTAGAAGAAAACTATTGACACAAGATAGACTCCTAAGATTTGGAGTTGTGCAGGACAACAAGTGTTGTTTATGCCTTCATGAGAAGGAAACTATTGATCATCTATTTTTGCTTGTGATTTCTCTTCTACTGTTTAGAAGCAAGTGATGATGTGGAATGGTTACCCTCAGTTTCCTATGCTGTGGAATGATGTGCTCCCATGGAGCTGTTCAAGACTTCATGGCAAATCAGTTAGGAGGAAGATTGCAAAGGCCTCTGTTGCTGCATGTGTTTACTATGTTTGGTGTGAACGCAATAGTAGGATACTTGCTCAGAAAGCTGCCAGTGAATACAAATTGGTCCAAGACATCAAGCGACAGTTGTTTGCATGGGTTTTAAAGCCAAGATCTCAATGCATTCTATTTTGTATCTTCTTTAAGTTGAGCTTCGTTTTGTGAGCTGTAAAGCTTGTGCATGCCCAGTTTTATGGGCAGCTGGATTTTATTCTTCATCGCTTACTTGGTAATAAAATTTTCATTTACCCAAAAAAATTCCTAAACATGAAACATATTATATTTAATGGTTAATTTCACAAAATTCATGAAATTAGGGGTGTTGCACATAATCCCTAAACATTTTGCCGCTTTACAAAATCCATCTGAACTTTAAATTTTTCTCATCAAACCCTCTATGTGTAATTTATAAACAAGGTCGCCCGGGTAAGCCACCAAGCCCCGGGTCAGCAACCCAGGTCTGGGCAACCCACACCATGATTCCATTGAGCCCTAATCTCAACCATACCCCTCATTCCATTTAGCCTCCAGTCTCCGGCCTTTAGTCTCTCTCTCTCCGAAGTCTCCGACCTTTCTCGTTCCTGCCGGACCCGCCCTTTAGTCTTCACCCACACCCTCACCAATTCTCCTGACCCAATCGTAATTTTTAAATAAATAAAATAATTTTAGGGTTTTTGAAGAAATTTGGGGTTTTGATGTTTTGCAATGAAACTAAGATTTCGATTTTGAATCTTAATGAATCTTAGTTGTTGAATAATTGAATTAGGGGTTATGATGTTTTGGAATGAAATTAGGGTTTTAATAATAATGATATTGCTAAGTTTAGTTGATTGTGAATTCATATTTGTTATATAATTGAATTAGGGGTTATGAATATTGATTTTGCAAGAGAATATTATCGTTTGAGCCCAATATAGAACGCTAAATGGTATTATATGTATTCATTTTTATCGTTATTGTTCATACCAAATTTTTAATATAAGGGGCAACCAAAATTGAATTGGACTAGGGCAACCCAAACCTCGGGGCCGGCCCTGTTTATAAATAAGTAAACTATCCTTGAGAGAAAGAAAAAGTCACACATTCTGGTCATTTTATTTATAGACAAACCTCGACAATCCAACACACACCACCACCAACTGAAAGTTTTTCTCTCAAGTAAATTGTGGTTATTTGGAAAATACAAGTAGGGTTCGTGTGTTCAGAGACACCCCCAAAATTCAAGGGTTATGTATGATAGATAAGAAAAAGTTCAAGAGGGTTATGTGAAAATCTTTTTCCAAAGTCCGGTTTTTATTGGGGTTTTTTTTTGTGGGGTAGGTGTGTGTGTGTGTGTGGGGGTTGAAATTAAACCAAAATTTATGTTCTCGTGATAATAAATATTAATTCCCCACAGAATTCACAAGTCTAACATTTGGATTAGAAATTGGATAAAAATTTGAGACCCAAACTAAAGCTAAAAACAAAAGGAAAAATATTCCAATAATTTGCTTCAGTTTTGTTGTGCTGAATTCTTGATAAACTACACTTATAAGTCAAAACGGAAAAGGCATTACTACATCTAATGTTTGGCGCCGGATTACACGCGGTCTCTTCTAATGGTTGACATAGCTTACACTACAAAAAACCCATTAACGCACCAAGATTTACGACGACCAAAAAGCTTCGCTATTAAAAGATAAGTAACGACTAATTTTTTAATCCCTCGTTAGTGAAGACATCAATTACGATAGTTTTTTTCCGTTGTTATTATTAAGAAAACTGTTGCATGTGCATGCAATTACAAAGACAACAAATCACTAAGAAAGTCATCCAGCCCCAACTTTTCAAACCAAAAAGGGAAAAACACAAAATGCCCCGTGAAAACCTCTTTTCTTCCTCCGTCAAAACCCCAAATCAAAATTAACCCTAGATACTCTTCGCCGCCACTCGAAACCGTCGCCGCTGCCACTCGAGATCACCGCTGCAGCTCGGAGATCGCCGCCGCAGTCGCATGAAGATCGCCGCCGCCGCTTCCTTTCCCCTCAAGACCCTAGCCTCTCGTCAAAACCCCCTCTCTCTTTTCCCCGCTCGGAGATCGTCGCCGCCGCCGCTCTTCTCCTCTTTTTGCCACTCAGAGTAAGTCCTCTTCTTCTATTGTACTAGATTTGTAGGTTAACTCGTTGTCGTGCACCACAACTCCGCCGCCGCTTGGATGTAATTTTGAAATCACAGGCTACGAATAACCCCATTCCTGCATTCTCCTGAATATCCCAAATACCAACCCTCCTTAAGTAATTACCATATACATATTTAATCCAGAGATTGTACAGCATCAAACGTTTACCCATCACCTAGGTATAATCTCACCCTCCAGTGCCTTACATAATTTGGAACCTTGTGTAGAATAGTTGTATTCTGTAGAGGAAATTTTGAATTGGGTTTGTAAATTAATTTTGATTTGGTTTTGTTGAAGGTCTGTGATTAAAAAAACAAAAAACAAAAGGCATTTCCGGCAAGGACCCCGCCGCCGGCCGTCCTAGCCGCCGGCGAGTCCTCGCTGTTGTCCAGTCACCCCCACAATCATGGCGCGGGTCAGCCTCTTAAGGTTTTTAAAAAAAAGAACGAAAGAAGAAGAAGAAGAACAATTAGTTACAGAAGCATAGAGGAGAAGATAAAAGAAAAGGAATATTAACTTTAGACTATTGAACTTCCAAAAGTTTACTAAGTCTAGGTTTAGTGCCTAATTTGTAGTAGTTGAAGGGATAATATTTTATTTAAATTATTCCATCCTAACACAGGTTTTGCTTCATCATTCATCATTAGGCTTAACGTGGTTGAAGTGTTGTTATTAGGTGTTGTGTTAAACTTATTTTAATGCTAATAGTGAGAAAAATATTTCTCCATTTTGATGTTCCCCATGTTAAGCTTTTTCCTTGTAACTCTAATTACAATTTAGTCATTGATCTGCTATAAGAAAATTGCACAACACGATCCATGGAATGCATAAGTTTTAAAAGTAATATATGAAACAGGATAAGCAGGACCAGACAGTAGATAGTCATGGTTCTTCACATTTAAAATGGGTGACATGAGGAGTGTGAGATAACTTTGTCTATTTATTACACATCTGACTATTGTGCACATAGAGTGATAAATTTGTGTGGCTATTTCAAATGATTTTCTTAAGTATATTTAGAATGATATTGTTGACTCACATTTGAATTCTTTATGTCGTATAGGACCGGGTGATAAAAAAGGCAAAATCACTAGGGGTCGATCAAGAACCCAAGTTTACCGCAATGACCAAAATCTTAGATGATGTGCACGGAGGGCATCAAGGCGTTATGAGAGGCTTGGGTCATGGTGTCGGCAGATTTTATTTGACGACATCCTCCACTCGATATTCGCCACTACTCCCGATGTCCGTCAGCGAGATGGCGGAGGTTAAGTCCAAGATGGAACGACTTACCCAGCCTAGTAATGTATGCAAAATATAAAGTTATGAGAATCAGATTAATATGTTGGTAAAGCTAAAGTTATGATGAAATATCATACTAGTATCTTTTCTACATTTTTTCATTACATGATGAACATTATAGCTTTACTATGCCATGATATCATGAAATGGACATGAATGAGATCTATTATATTTACTTGATTCTGAAGACGCCGCCTTCCTTGTCCAGCCATCTAAAATAAATATCTTGTAAGGTGAATCACACTGCTATTATACACTGTTATCAGCATGGATGTATATCTATTAGTTAGCAAGATAGTATATAACTTTTTATTACAACTATACCATGAAATATTGACAAAGTTAGAATGCATGTCAACTGAAAACCCAGCACCTTTACTTAAGTCAAGCAGATGCATGAAAACTTATGCACCTTCTACAGTATAGCATGCCATGACTAGTAGCACTTTATACATATGCATATATGCATAATTCATATCCTTGTGGTTACTTGTCCATCCCCATCAGAAACTTCCTCTGGATCCTCATAGAGATCCTCCTCCAAAGGTTCTTAGTTTTGTTTTGCCATTTTTAATCATACATTGTTCTCAATATTCCTTTTGTCATATGACTTTTGGCACTCATGCAGGTGTTTACAGAGCTTCCATCTCTAGGTTTCATCAAGTGTGCGAGCTTGATTGGGCACAACAATAACCAGAAAGAGTGGCCAAATTTTGTGAGGGGTCTAGCCGGTTTGTCTCTGAGCTGTTGAGATCTGACAGTTATGCTTGTGAGCATGAGCAAACATGTCAAGAGATTGTTAACTTCTGACCAAATCTCCTCCAATACTTAAGTCAACTGATTATAGTCGAAAGGAAAACAAGGTATTGTGAGAGGCCTGCAAACATGTCAAGGAACCACCTTTTTTCATTATGATATAATAATGTTAGCAGTTAAAATCTTCATGTTTTATCAGATTTTTTCATTTTTGCTTGTTGGAATTTACTATTAAAATTATTAAAAGATTGGTTGAACATAAGCTTAAATTCATTATTGTGTCTTTTATTATAATGGCATTCTGCTTGCTCAAATTGCATGCCAGAACATTAGGAAGTTGGTGAAGGATGGATTTGTCATTAGGAAAATCTAGAAGATTCACTTACACTCTCGTGCAAGGCAAGCTATGGAGGCAAAGAGGAAGGGGCGACACTCTGGCTATGGTGAGTTGTGCTTTAACAATTCAAATTTTTAGGCATGTATCTTTGATATTACCCTTGTTTTGCTAAATGAATTGAAATGGTCCAGGTAAGCACAAGAGTACTAGGGAGGCTAGGCTGCCAACTAAGATCCTTTGGATGAGGAGAATGCGAATTCTTAGGCGCTTGTTGAGGAAGTACAGGAAGCAAAGAAAATCGACAAGCACGTGTATCATGATATGTACATGAAAGTGAAGGGTAATGTCTTCGAGCAATAGGGTGCTGATGGAGAGCATTCACAAATCAAAGCTAAGTAAGCAAGAGAGAGAGCCTAATAATTGATGGTAGGTTTGTTTTCCTACTTGAATTTGTCTAAGCATCTTGGAATTTCTTCATAGCATCAAAGACTGATTCATTACTTTGAAGGTTTGTCGTTATAGCTAAAATTGTGTTGATTTATGAGGTCGGATGCTTTCCACTTGAATATGCGAGGAAGTCATACAAGTTCATACTCTAATTGTGTACAAGTGGGTCCTCACATTTTATTGCGGTAACAGATTGGAATATGGGAGCTTGTTTGTTTGGACTTGAACTTCTTAATAGTCGAGTTATCACCTTGTTTGTTGCCGGCACATCTGGGATTTTTCTTATCTGCTTTGGAGTGCATTACTGGTCAGTTTTTCCCCTCTGCATTCACAGTTAATATCTGTAGTATAAAAGTGTCTTTATTTTCTTCATTGCCCTCATTTGGTACTTGGGACATTGCATAAGTTATGCCATTGTAGCATTCGTGCAAAACTTCAAATGAAAATGCAGGAAGGGAGTACTCCAATGCCTGAATCTGTCAAAACATTAAAACAGACTCTTGAATATATTATTTTGACACCTGATGTGATCTCAATGCAAATGCAGGAAGGGAGTCAATGCCTTGGGTTGGAAAAAATATGACAGCCTGAGATCTGCCAGTCGGGATTAGTGTCTTCATCAATGGCTGGCGTTTCTTGACCAACTTGGCATGAGCATGCAACTTCAAATGAAATCAGTAACCATCTCAGAGTATGTATCCTATGTGCTTTAGTGATATAATTCGTTTAATGCTTGATTAGAATTAAAAACATGTATATAAAGTAATTAATTTGCTTCTAAATCATAATCATATCCAGGGTGCACGACGGATTGATTAACCGGACCAGGAACTAAGTGTTGTGGCCGGAGTCATGGAAGCCATTTCAATAACAAGACTGACTTTGGAGGCAGAGGTGGTAGGGGCGGATCAAGTCGTGGAGGTGGGGATGGTGATGGTTATCAGAGAGTAGATCGTGGGGTCCGTTCCACATATGTTGCTAGCAGATCCTCCAAGAATGCCACACCTTGGGTTTCATCTTCCGCCCAAAGAACATCAGGCGGAGAAAGATTTTTGCCGTACAGCTAAGCTTTTGGTTTTCATAGTTACTGATGTTTTGATGTTTTGGCGCTCAGGATGATAATTTCATACAAGAGTGCTTCCTCTAAACTAATTTCTAAGATGGTATACAGCTGCAAGGCTCTTTTACTCACCTTTTCAATCCCTTCATAGTCCCACCTATTAGACTATTGTGTAATTGGTAGCTGCTTGCTTATGTAGACTATGGAAGATGTTCAAGGGGGAAGCACAGTGAAGATTTCCATTTGGTTAACTTCTACTAGGATTTTTGTTTTACTTTTCTATTTATTTTTCTTGCCAATATGTTGGAAAGAACAAGTGCTTTCATTTTTGTTCTTCGGCTTCTTCCTAATATATGTATGTACTTGTGGAATTTCTTTGTCAATAAAACTTACATCTTTGTCCTTTTCACTTCTAAAGCTTGTATGTGGTAATCTCTATTGTCAAACTTGTCATTTGTTATAATGTGTTTAAAAGGGCTTCCATAAGTGATGACAACTTAATTTAGTCGATAAAGTGTAGTAACAAATGTTCCTAATATTTTGTTCTTAATGTGCTATTAACAACGATTTTTATTTGACATTAATGTCTATTAACAACGAGTCAGCGACCGCTGGCTAAATTTAACTAATTTTGATTTTACATTAACGAAGTTTTTATTTGTTAATGCCTATCAACGCACCGAGTCAACTGTCAATGGCTTCAAATTAAACTAACTTTGATTTTGCATTAACGGCGTTGTTATTCGTTAATGTTCCACGCCCGTTACTATTTTAAGACCAACGACGAACGTATATGTCGTTGTTGACTTTTCACGACGGATCACTTTATTCCGCCGTTAAATGTCATTAGCGTCAAGCCTATTAACGACAACCCACGACGGAGCACTTCTCCGTCGTTAGTGCCCATTAACGACGGACATAGATACCGCTACGACGGATTTTCCATTGTTAATGAACCTTTTTTTTGTAGTGTTAGGGTATTACTAAGAAGTGACATATCATGTGTGATCCTTTTGGTTAAAGACGAGAGAATTTAGATTTGACTTCTACGTGAGGGCAACATGACATGAGTCATCTTGGTAATGTTTGATTGAGGAGTAGATAGTAGGGAGCAACAACCTTAGATTCTGCAGTGACTAGTGAGGTTGTAGGTTGGTGAGACACATTATTTAATGTGAAGTAGACAACTAATCAAAAGATATCCCAAACAGATTCAGACGATGTATAACTATAACAAAAATATTATAATTTTTAAACAAAAATATTATAGTTCTCACAAGAACTGTACGAAATACCTATCTGATATGAATATGTATCCCTCCAAGAAAAAGAATACATCATTATAAAATATAATGTTGTTAGAACTGGTCCGACAATTGACTTTGTTTGAATAACAAACTTTCATATTGATCTAATATATGTTTGAGATAATTTATACAAGTTATAAGAAGTTAGAATCAAGTTTGAAAGTATATAGAGCAAGAAGATAAGTTAATCATAGATAATTCGGAAAAATAGCAAAAGTAAAATCAATTTTGAGCATATGGAAGTGTCCATCTCGTTGTCAAGAATCTACAGAAATAAATGAAACTCAATTCAAAGATGTATAGCCCGATATATGAAAATTTTAGTTAAACAGCGTCAAAATAGTTAGCAACAGGATTGAAACATACACCGAGGCTGAAACTTGCACAGGTCATAACTTTTAACTCGGTTATCCAAAACGCTTAAAATAGCTTTTCGGAAAGCTCTCGATCTGATCTACATATCATCGGTGGCACTATCAACCATCAATGATGCAAACTCCAGAGAGGTTTAGATCATCGTTGGTGAACAGTAACCATCGATGATTAAGTTCGATCATCGATTGTAGGCGCTAAAAATTGCTTATCAGTACCCGAACAAGACTCGTAACGGTGGGTTGACAACCGACGATCCGTCCGACAACGACCGAAAGCCGCCACATAAAGCCGCATTGACTAACGATGTGAGTCGGCGAGGCGATAAATCGACAAAGGGTTCATAAGGAGGATCAATCTAACAACACCAGTCAATAAGATTTGACGACTATATTCGACGAAGCAAGATCGATCGGATTCGAACGTCGACGAGATCGGATTTCAGATCATTGAACCGAACAAACCAAGAGTTAGTCCCGAACCAAATACGATCGGAATCTAAGTCCGGAGAAGACCAAGAGTCGATAGGGCAGATTTAAACCCGAAGACCAGAAAACGGCGAAACGGGATTAGCGAACCTCTACCAACTTGGCGAGGGAGTTCTACCAAGTGGCCGAGCCATTACGCCTATTCTATAAATAGGGTTTTCTTCATTTCGAGAGGCGGACGAGCCGGGATTTTCAGAGGTCGGATTTCGATTTTCAAGAATTCTTGCAAGATCACGAGCCGCCGACGACGCGCCCGAAAGCACCGGGCACATGAAGTTCGCACGACGCCGATCTTCAACAAACAGGTAAGCAAATTCGGTCGGCGAATAGCGCTGTGATTTCTCCTAGTAGATCTCACCCGCCCGCGATCCTCTCCTTCGTGAGTGTGATCCCCGGCGCGATCCTCTCCTTCGCGGAGTGTGATCCCCTTAGCGCTTTCGCTTCTTCGCGGAACGAGCCCTTCACGTCTGTAGTTCCGTAACCCGTTTCCACGGATCGGAATTGCGCGGTGGTCCACGGACGATTCAAGTCCCTAAGACAGCGAAGAACCCATTACGAAGCGAGGATCCCGATAAACGGATCCGGCGCTTGTTCACTGGAAGAAGTTGTACTTTTTTCATTGCGCTTTAAAATAAAGGCATTTCTTTTGTTTGAATTTTGTTGTAGGCCCAAGAAGGCGTGAACGAGTTCAAGCGACAATGAATACAAAACCAATTTTACCACGAACAAGCCGGGCGACCACGGTGGGAGCCACACCGCCTCGATCGGAGGTCGTGCGTCGCGAACCGTGGATTCTTATCCGGTGGAGGAAGAGGTCGAGTTCGAAGTTCGACCAGAGAAGTTCGAGGAGTACCTATCCTCACCCTCCTCCAGATCCAGCTTCCGCCGCCCAAGAAGGTCTCCCGGCAAGGAGAACCCGATGGGCCTCCGATGTAGAGCCCCGGGACGGCGAGTCCAGCTACCGCTGGTAGCGAAAATCCCCTTCGCCGGGTCCGCATCACAACGGTTCGAGATGAACGCCATGACGCCCGACTCTCCAAGCGAGCCGCCAAAGGCGATGACAAAGCATGGCGCCAAATTCGCCAAGGCCGCGCAATCCATGGATGGGGTCCGCTACAAAGCGGATCTAAGATCCAGACTCCAGAGGCTCCAAATTTCGTGATCGACGGTCCATCCAAGCCGCCAACCAACGAGTGGGTCTCGGTCAAACGGAACCGCTTCCACGCTTCAGAGTGATCCGAAGCGCCACTTTTACAAGCACGAGCGTTGGTACAACAAGCTCGCGGAATTAAAGAAAGAGGTGGTAAAGAAGCCGCCAACATACCACCGTGTTTGGAGGCCCAAGTCTAACGCGTGCCCCAACCCCAATCGGGCGCTGCCCCAAAACCTAAGATCGCCCACACTCCAGCCTCGTCCCCAAGACTTGAGCCGAAGGCTTCGAGCGTTGCAAATTCAGCCAAAGTCCAAGGTGTCAGATTCAACCGGTGGCAAAGCCGACTCGAATCAACTATCAAGGATCGCGGGTCCTTCGAGAGAATCACGGGTCACTCATGCGTGAGGTCGCACTGGCCCAACAAGGACAAGAAGACTCCTACAGCCCCTCCTATCGGACTGAAAGTCAAGTCCGAGTCTCACGAGACTTCACACTCACGCAGCGAAGTCAAGACGAGTCACTTTCGCGCTTTGACGAAATAATTCGTCCCCTGAAGAAGACGCTTATCATCGGCGATGAGGCGTTATACCCGAGAGATCGTGCCAACAACAAGAGGTTGCTCCCGACTCATCCCGATGAGTTATACTACCGTACTGGGGGTAGGAAGAAGGCTCGAAAGAACTCTCCCACTCGTCAGCCATGTTTGTGCTCTAAGATCATCAAAACGGTGCTCTCAGAGTGTAATTGCTCTCAAGAAACTCCAGAAAGGGTCTCGGTTTTCCAGAGACTTAGCACCAACACGCCAAGACCTAGGTCAAGGCGATTCCGCAGAAGGATGACATCCCGGGAGGGTGAATTTCCAGAGGTCACTAATAATATGACCGGCAAAGACCGTCACACGACTATTCCCAAGACGCAACGATTAACTCGCTTATGTCCGACTATCCGGACGGTCCGATACGACAAACTTCGAAAGGGATATGAGGATGATGCGGATATTGGTCTAATCGCTTCGATCATATCAGATCTAGTGAAGGAGCCCTAAGAAACGCTTATGATCGCATGATCAAGTGGCTAAAATGCTAGACGAAGCTGAATAAGCAACGGAGAACTTCAAGTTAGAGATGGAGTTGGCCATGACGATGAGAGAAATGCATGACCAACAGATCCAAGCCTTGACAAAACATCGAGGTGAATCGAATGATCAACGCCGATCAAGATGACAATGATTCGACCAGAGGAAATACAAGAGGATGATAACCCTCCCAACCGCCAACGCCGGGCATAATGTAGATGTTGTTGCTCATGAAAGCGAAGATCAAAGACCTCGAGCAAAATCAACTCATTGATTTCCACTGTGAGGTGAAGAAACCGGTATCCTTGCCCATATCCTAGGGAGTGGGAATCAATCCCATACCCGCAAAGTTTAACTTAACAAACTTCACACCGCTTGATTCGAAGGGTTCCCGACGCAACACTTGATTTACTTCAAGTCGCACTGGGTAATATCCGAAACGAGCCCCGATGGTTCGGTCATTCGCTGGTACCTGTAGCGCTAAAATTGCTTATCGGGCCGAACGAAACTCGTGACGGTGGGTTAACAACCAACAACCCATTCGACAAACCGACGCCGATTGACTATGCCGCAAACGCAGCGGGTCCGCGAACACACCGAAATGGGTCAACAAGGCGCATTTAATCAACGAGGCTACGGTTATGGAATGAATCCAACAAGCAAAGCTTCAACGAGATTGATCGGGTCCAAAAATCAACGATCGGATTTGAACATCGACCCATCGTCACCTAAATCGCTGACTCGGATGAAACCAATCAAGTGAACCAAGCACGGACTTAGAACGACGACGACAAGATTGGAATAAACGCCACGAAAAAGTCCGAAACCAAACCGAAGCCAAAACGGCGCCCGGCGTAAACCTCGACACCGTTTGGTGTCCGCCATTGTCGACACCAAATGATGTCCGCCAATGGCCGACACCAAAGGTGTCCGCCAATGGCGGACACCATTTGGTGTCCGGTTAAGGCCCGGACACCAATGGTGTCCCCGTTTAAATGCCCCCTCTCCTCTTGTTTTCCTATAAATAGAGGGGGTGCTCATTGAAGGGGCCGGATTTTTGGAGATTGGATTTTCTGATATTCTTGAGAGAGCCTCGCAGATCCACGAGCCGCCGACGACATTCCGAAAGCACCGGCGCAGCACGACTGCATCTACAAACCATGAGGTAAGCTTAACTCGGTCGGCTACATGACGTCACTGCGGATTTCTCCTAGTAGATCTCACCCGCCCGCGATCCTCTCCTTCGCGGAGGCGATCCCCGGCTTATCCTCTCCTTCGTAGTGTGATCCCTCTGCGCTGCGCGTTTCCTTCGTGGAACGAGCCCCTTCACGTCAGAGTTCCGAACCCGGTTTCCACGGATCGAATTGCGCTGTGGTCCACGGACGAATAAAAGTCCCCGACGTGCAAAGAACTCGCAAGCGGGATCCCGTAAAATAGAGATCCTCGTTTGTTCACAAAAGGAAGAAGTTGTAATTTTGTTTTCATTGTACGCCTAAAATAAAAAGGCATTTCTTTTGTTTTGAATTTTGTTGTAGGCCAACGGCCGTAAACAAGTTCAAACGAGCAATGAATAACAAGTCTACTTTTACCGCCAACAAGCCGGGCGACCATTGGAGCCAACGCCAATTAAGAAGCCGTTGTCGAGCCGCCGATCCGATCCCGGTCAAGAAGAAGTCAAAGGCCTCTGGCGACGAGTAAAAAATTGTGGCCGACCTGAAGGGGCCGCTGCCCCTTGACCGCCCGCTAACCGGCTAGCGGACCGCCAAACTTCTGCGAGGTGTAATAATTACGCCCAATAAGTCAACCGAATCCAAGTTGATCCGGTTCCGCTGTGAGTATCATACTATCATCCTTGTCCGCATCGCCTCTTTGGCGAGGATCTTAACTCCGCCAAGGCCGGTTGCACCAATGGCATCCTTCCGGCATCCAAGATCGCCGGATCTAGCGGAGATCGCCACGATGATGCGTCAATTCTCCGACGCTGTGAGTTCGCCAAGGCCCGGAATCAGCCGACGGTGTCCGCTACAAAGTGGATCCGAAGTCCAGAGGTCAAGAACCTCATCAATAGGTGCACGCAACTCCTCCAAGCCGCTAACAAATGATTGGTTCCGCCAAACGGAACCGATCAACACTTGAAGAACGTATCCGAGGGCGCGGCAACACCCGCTCTAGTTCGAGGCCCGATGTAGAAGAAGGAGAAGTGGACAAGAAGCCACCGAAAATGCCCAAGTTTGAGTCCGAATCCGAACAACGATTCGGACGAAGGCCAAAACGTTAGTCAAGAATCACCACCTCAAACCGATTCTAAGGCTCGGCCGCCACGGGTGACTTGATTCAAAGAAGATCACACCTCCCGCGATTTCATCCAAATGTCCATCCAAACGGCTCGCCTTCCGTCGATCCCTATGCATCCCGAGCAAGAAAAGGCTTTGGAGCACCTCGCTCATTGCATGATGATCGAGGTAAAATTTCGATCAAAGAATGATTGGGCCCGCGGGAAGTCCCGTCACTCGGTATAGGGTCGCACCCACCTCAACCGTGATAAGAAGATTCCGTGAATGCTTCATCGGGATTCGGATCGAAGTTCGAGAGCCCGCCGAACTTCAAGGCCGCAGCGCTAACGCTGAGATTAGTGACTCTTGGAACCTCTGATAATGTGACTCATCCTCGGCGAGACGCTTATCCGACAACGATGACGTTATACCCGAAGTCATACCAACACACGGCGGTTGCTCCGCATTCATGCCGATGAGTTGTACTATCGCGGGGAGTGAAGTAAATCTCGAAGAGAAGTTCCCCGAATTGAACACGCATTGTCCGTGTTCTCAAACTAATCGTATGGTGTTGTCGAATAATCGCACCAAGCCGCCCAAAGAAGGCTTTTGATAGGCTTGGCAACAAGATCGAGTCTCAAAGGCGATATGACCAATGAGGGTCGATACTTAATCCTCCTCGAAGATGAATGCTCATGGCTAATTGATAATAATCCACCGATGAGGGAGACGCATATCGCCCATTCTTCTGGCTTGGGATTACACCACCTCTGAGAAGTTTTCAAGGCTTTGATGTCAAATAAATATGGCTAATCCGATCCTACTATTGAGGGTGATGAAGATATGCCAACATGGGAAGACCCATGGATCCATCAACTCGAGAGGGGGATAGATTCAACAAAGAGAACCCCCACTAAGGACGCAGGTAGTCCAGTCAACATGGGTGAGGAGGAGCATCCTAAGCTCATAAACAAGAATACCCTTCCTCTAAGAGAAAGAAGAGTTGATCGCCCTAATCGTGAGTATATCGATGTATTCGCTTGGAGTTATGAGGACATGCCAGACTGACCCTAATGTAGCACACATCGCCAACATCAAGGTGGATGTCAAACCCGCAAGCAAATCAAGAAGACTCCACAAATCTTGTGCAATCGCCGATTTAAGTGAAGAAACTCATAGAATCGGATTCATCGAGGAAATTCAACATCCGGATTGGGGCTAATATAGTCCCGGCCATGAAGAAGAATGGTTCGATCAGATTCGGTGGTCCACTCAGACCTCAACGCTGCTTGCCCGAAGATGACTTTCCTCTTCCAATCACCGATGTCATAGTTGACAACACGTGGATTTGAAAGAATGTCCTTTATGGATGGCTTTTCGGTATAATCAAATCAAGATGTACCCCGATGACGCCAAACACACGCCGCTCGTAACGCCCATCGGCATATATTGCTACACGGTCATGCCGTTCGGCCTCAAAAATGCCGGCGCAACATACCAGAGAGCAATGACGGAGATTTTCCAGGATCATCTTCGAAAAACGGTCGAATGCTACGTCGACGACTTGGTCGTGAAAAGCCGCGATGAGGAGATCACATTAAAGATCTTAGAACGGTATTCGAGCTCGCGCGACTCATCAACTAAAGATGAACCCCGCCAAATCCTTCCTTGGGATGGCTAGTGGCAAGTTCCGGCTTCATTGCCACCAAGGAATCCATGTCGATCCCGAAAAGTAAAGGCGATTCAAGAGTTGCAACCTCCGAAATCGAGAGAACTCGGGGGTTACAAGGACGACATGACATCCGACGGTTCATATCGAACCTATCCGAGGTGCCGCCGCTCTCCAAGTTGAACAAGAAGGGCGGTCGCTTATTTGGGACGACCGCCGTAGCCGCTGAAGAGATTAAATCGTATCTCGCTAAACCTCCTGTTCTTGTTGCACCGCAGTCGGGAAAACCGTTCCTGATCTACGTCAAGGCAACGGATCACTCGTTAAGCGCCTTACTCGCGGCGACAACGCATCACGCAATGCAGTATTACCGGTTCGAACATTAGTCGGTGCTGAGTCTCGATATCCGAATGTCGAGAAGCAGTGCCTTGCATTAGTGTTCGCGATTCAGAAAATGCGACACTATTTAGTCGGACAGACGATTTATGTTATCTCTAACGTAAATCCGGTCCGAATATTTATGACCCACCGCTTCAATGAGTTGGCGCTGGCTTAAATGGGCCTTGCTCTTGTCCCAATACGACTGCACTTCAAACAAGTAGTCACCAAAGGGCAAGCGATTTGCGATCTCTTGGTCGCCAACCCGACAACGGACGCAGCTTGAGTTATATGATGATCTTCCTGATGAAGTCCGTGAAGTCAACACTCGTCGCACCAACAAATATGGTGATTGTATTTTGACGAGCTTCTCGGCCACTAATGGCAAGTACCCCGGATGTTCTAAAATCTCCGCCGAGTCGGAGTTGTCTTGATTTCCGAAATCATGTCATGCCCCGCTTATTCACTCACCAACCTCGCTCCAATAACGAGTCAATACAACGCTACTTATCGGACTTAGCCGCCAAAGAGCCGGGGTCGAATATCTCAAGCTTATGGAGATTCACAACCGATAGTTAAGCAGTTCGTGGTGACTACGGTCGAACGGATCTAATCCTATCATCGATAGCCGCTGAAATGGCGACTCATTCAAGAATTCTTCATCGAATATATCCCACGCCCAAAACGCCATGCAGATGCACTAGCTTAGTCGCGGTCGTTAGCACAACCTTCCGAGACCGAAAGCAACTAGTTACGGTCGACTCACCAACTCTTCGCATCCATTATAATGATGAGGCACAAGAAGGTAAGGGGTAGTTACCAAAGAAGTACATGCAACCCAAACCAAGTTGGAGCCCCGAGATTGGCGCTTTCCTATCATCGACACGCCTTACATGGTATTCTACCGTAAGACGCGGAAGGAGAGAGTCAATCCGGCGAAGAGCTCCAAGATTCTTTTACCTAATAAGACCCGTGATGTTATATCACGGGTATGATGGTCTTTACTCCGATGCCTTTCAAACAAGGAGGCAGAAGAGGTCCTTCATGGGCTAACAAGGTGAATGTGGTGCGATCACTGGGTCCCAAGCTCTACGAAATAATCAGAGAATGGGCTACTTTTGGCCCACGATGATTAATGACGCAGCCGAAGCACGCCGAAATGCCACGCGTGTCAAATTCACGCAAATTATATGCATCACCGAAAGCATTGCATCCTTCGCCACATCCCGCCATTCGAGACATGGGGAATGGACGCCGAGGTCCCATTTTTCCTCCTCCGGTCAAAGGCGATCGGTTTATTCTAGCGATCACCGATTACTTCTGGCGGGCGAAGCAATCCCGCTAAAGAAGTCAAGGCGAGTACCGCCATCGTTTATCAAACACCATGTCATCTATCGACATGGTGTTCGAGGCGATCGTGCATGACAACGGTCCCCAATTCATCGCCACCTTCATGCTTTAAAAGTTCAAGATACAAGATGTCTCCGCCGACACCTATAATCCGAAGAAATGGATTAGCCGAGGCGCTCAACAAGACGATTATCAAGATTTTGTCGGCTTGTGAAGAATAACAAGCTTAGACCGACGAGAACTCTGAGAAGCACTCGGGCATATCGCGACAACCGCATCGCACGCCAACAGAGCGACTCCGCATCTCGGGTTTACGGATGTGAAGCAATTCTCCGTTAGAAATCCAGATTCGCCACTCGCTCTTGCAAAGAGATGACGACCAAGAACAACATCAAAAACGCCTCAAGAGCTTGAGATGTTAGATGAGAAGCTTGGAGGCTCAACAATGCATTGAGTTCTATCAAGCTAGGATGTCGAGGGCTTTCAACAAGAAAGTTCGACAGAGAACCTTTAAGGAGGGAGATCTCGCCCTCGCCGCTAGGCTTAATCGATAATCCTCACCTCCAAAAAGAAAGGTAAATTCGAACCCAATGGGAAGGACTGCTCATAATAGACACACCTATTCAAACGGTGCATATCGCCTTATCACAAGATCGGCTTAACGCAATTAATGCCGATAAATGGAAGTTTCAAAAGTATTATCCTTAATACATTCAGATAAACCATTTTTGATGGAAGTTCCTCGAGAATATCTCACTCATTTTCATGAGGATAACCCTAAATTATTGAGTTTTCCTCCAAAATTCTCTCACCGATCAAATTCATTGATGGGCCCACTAAAAATCTCCCGGGTCCAACCACCAAGAATTCCCTCTCGATTCCTTCCACGAACGAGAGGTCCACTTTCAAATTCCGTTAGCAATCCTACAAAAGAGAAAGCTATCCATACCCTTCCTAGATTCTGAGTGGAGACCCCACTCTTAGTTTCTCATCTGAAATAGAATACATTCTTCCTTTCCCACCTTCACCGAGATAGGACACATCCTTCCTCTTCAAGCAAGAGATAGAATACATTCTTCCTCTCTTGTCTCAGATTCTGAGTGGAGATCCCACTCTTAGTTTCATCTTTCAAGATTCTCAAGATGGAGATCCCATTTTCAGCCTCTTTTCACCGAAACAGACAAAAATCCTTCCTTTCCAAAGACCCTGAGATAGAGACAAGATCCTCCTTCCTCTCCATCAATAAGAGATAGGATACAAAACCTTCCTCTTATTTCAAATTCGTAAGCACCTGAGATAGGACACAAAACCTTCCTCTCCACTGCAAGAGATAGGATACAAAACCTTCCTCTCTGTTCATCC
The DNA here is from genome assembly GCA_012295165.1 of Asparagus setaceus. NCBI lineage: Eukaryota > Viridiplantae > Streptophyta > Magnoliopsida > Asparagales > Asparagaceae > Asparagus > Asparagus setaceus. Next base: position 101,851 of record WHSE01000021.1, read on the forward strand.
CTTACCCGAGATAGGAGACAAGATCCTCCTTCCTTCCACCCCTGAAATAGAATACATTCTTCCTTTCCCACCTCAATCAACATTAGTCCTGTTCAACCCTTCTCCGTCAAAGAAGGCCAAGATTCATCTTGGGGTATTTTATCTCAAGCCTAAGAAGGATAAAGCCAACGCCTCACACGCTGCCGTTTTAGTCTTTCTCCCATTGAAGAAGACACACCGAGTTCGACTCGGGGCATTTTATCCCGGCCTAAGAGGGATAAAGCCAACGCCTTACACGCTGCTGTCGCGTTTAGTCTTTCTCCGATTGAAGAAGACACCGAGTTCGATCGGCATTTTATCTCAAGCCTAAGAAGGGATAAAGCCAACGCCACACGCTGCTCGGTTTAGTCTTTCTCCGATTGAAGAAGACACCGTAGTTCGACTGGGCATTTTATCCCGCCTAAGAAGGGATAAAGCCAACGCCACACGCTAAGCCGTTTAGTCTCCATTGAAAGAAACACCGAGTTCGATTCTCGGGCATTTTATCCCAAGCCTAAGAAGGATAAAGCCAACGCCTACACGCTGCTGTCGGGCTTAGTCTTTCTCCCATTGAAGAAGACACCAGAGTTCATTCGCATTTTATCCCGGCCTAGAAGGATAAAGTCAACGCCTCACACGCTTGCCGCTTTTAGTCTTTCTCCATTGAAGAAGACACCAGAGTTCGACTCGGGCATTTTATCCCAAGCCTAAGAAGGGATAAAGCCAACGCACACCGCTGTCGCAGTCTATTCCGTGATAAAGACGGCTTACGTATTCAACATCGTAGCATTAAGTCTAAGAGAGTTTCATTCTTTTAGCACAACGCTTGTGTAGAACGGATGATAATTACATGCTAGCCCAACTCAAACGGTAGTTGGTAAAGGCTCATCAAACCCGTCAGTGGCCAATAACCCTAAAGTCAACACCTCCACGTTAATGCCGGGCTTAGTCTTTTTCCGATTAAAGAAGACACCGAGTCCGATTCTCGGGTATTTCATCCCAAACCTAAGAAGGATTAAGCCACCACGCACTTGCCTGGACGCATCTCTTCCCGAAAAGAGTACCAAGCCTATGTATTCAATATCATAGCAACAAGTCTAGAAGAGTTTCATTCTTCCAAAGACAACGCCACGCATGAACGGATCTAGATAATCCGCCGCTAGCCCAATTCAAACGGTAGTTGGTAAAGGCTAATCAAACCGCTGATGGTCAGGGTTTGCCAAAATCCTATAAGTATTATGGTTAATTATTTCATTTAAATAAAGAATCATAATAAAACATAAAAGAGGATGGAAATATGTTTTATTGATAAACGATCAAGTTACAATACCTCTAAACATCAAATTTGTAACAAATAATTTGTCGCTTAGCTCGATACTTTATTGTGGAAAGCTTGTTGAGTTCTTCCTCAAGCTCTACCGAAAGTCTCCTCGCCGCTATTATGGTCTTGGCGGTCTTCCTCCTCGACCACCAGCTTCTTTGAGAACTCAAGCTTTCGACATGATCGCAAGAGTCTCTCCTTGTTGGCCTTTGTCGCTTTTAAGATGATCAGACCCTTCGCCGCCGAAGTTCCCTGCTCGAGCTCTACTATTCTCGCTTCTCCAAGAAGAACACAAGATTGAAAATGTTCCACTAAGACTAAGCTTCGTAAGACAGCAGCCCAAAAGACGACCCTGCCTTGTCGTGATCCAACTTCGAGTCCGAATAACACGCATCACGCCAGTTGCCAGCGAGCCCGGCTCTCTCGCTCTCTATATATGAGGGGAGCTCGGCTTCAAAGTCTTGCGACTTTGAGCTTAACCTCCGTATGATCGAGATCCCAGAATAGCCTCGGGCCAACTCAATAACTACCAGATCGAAGTTACCCTAGGATCGAGGAATGGCCTGAATCACTTAAGAGAAAGCTCCGGCACCGAAGTGTGTCTACCACTATGGCCAAATACTTAAAAGAACGAACGACTTCCACCCTGATAATAAGCCGAGATGGATCGCCGCCGACATCAAAGCTCTCACTAAGTCATGAAGAGTCGTGGACAGCCCTCGCTAAAAGGAAGAAAAGGGTTAAACCCCCAAAACAAAATCAACATGAGTACAAGCAACTAAGAGATCATACCAGAGAGCCAGCCTTGCCCTAATGAAACCGTATGGAACAAAGAAAGGGCCGGTGGCGATCGACGCCTTCAATCGTATCTCAACCCGCAACCGGACATATCAACGGCTGCGGAAGCCGATCAAGGAATAGCACCAATGTCACCGACGAAGTCTCGCGATCAAACGGGAGACATTTTCAATCATAGACGACATTTAAAATTGAATAGTCCTATGATTATCGTGGAGGGAGTTTTACCTTCAAAGGAATCGCCCGATATTCCTAGGAATTCCTAACTCAAGCTCAAGATCGCCAGAGGAGGAGCTGCCTCGTAAATCGGGCCAAATCAACCAAGTCCTCCATCGAAAAAGCCGGGCATAAGAGTGTGAAGTATAGATGAGAACCGCAGGAAACAAATTTCATGTCTTTGCAAGGCCGTCCTGCAGAAAAAAATACCAATGTTAGACGAACCCCGATTTTCCAATCCTACTCCAACTAGGATTAATAGTATAAACCGCTTCCTAATTTGTCGAGAGTTCCTAAGAATATTTTCACAAAAATATTCTTAGGATAACTCGACAGCGGATGCATCGACGCCAATCAACGCTAGCCTAATCCTACTCCAACTAGGATTACGGAGTATAAATCGTTTCCTAATTTATCGAGTTCTAAGAATATTTTCACAAAAATATTCTTAGGGATAACCGATTATGTGCGATTGCATCGACGCCAATCAACGCTCCAATCCTTACTCCAACTAGGATTACGAGTATAAACCGCTTCCTAATTTGTCGAGTGTTCTAAGAATATTTTCACAAAAATATTCTCGTGGATAACTCGATTGTAATGATTGCATCGGCGCCATTCAACGCTGCCTAATCCTACCCAACTAAGATTACGTAGTATAAACTATTTCCTAATTTGTCGAGAGTTCCCAAGAATATTTTCACAAAAATATTCTTAGATAACTCGATCGACGAATCGCCGACAACGCCACGCCTAATCCTCGCTCCAACTAGGATTACGAGTATAAACTATTTCCTAATTTGTCGAAGTTCCCAAGAATATTTTCACAAAAATATTCTCGTGGATAACTCGATTGTACTAATGCATCGACGCCATTTAACGCTGCCGCCTAATCCTACTCCAACTAGGATTACGAGTATAAACTATTTCCTAATTTGTCGAGAAGTTCCCTAAGAATATTTTCACAAAAATATTCTTAGGGATAACTCGATCGCGACGGATTGCATCGACGCCAATCAACGCTACTAATCCTACTCCAACTAGGATTACGAAGTATAAATCGCTTCCTAATTTATCGAGAGTTCTAAGAATATTTTTCAAAAAATATTTTAGGGATAACTCGACGCATGAACTCGCATCGACGCCAATCAACTGCCATATAATCCTACTCCAACTAGGATTATGAGTATAAACTATGCCCCAATTTAACGAAGTTCCCGAGAATATTACCATATTCTTAAGGATAACTCGATAACCCTCAATTTCCTCCCACGGACTCGGAGGATAAATTTCGACGAGGCTTATAACAACGCCGACAACGCTGCCGCCACTCAAAGGACTCTCCCAATCAGACGCCGTAGCCATTCATGCATCCCCACCAGGGCCTACCAATCAACAATTGGGAAGAATACCTCCCACCGGATGAACACATCGAACGAGAAGTAATGCAAGAACGAATCAACCAACGAAGTCGCCAACGGCGATTCACCCCATCAACGGTTCGATCCAATCGAAGAATTCCCCGACAATCTGAGGAATCTCGATGGTCAATTGATTACAATCCACCGACACGAAGTCAACAACAAATAAACTCAATTAGCTACCGAATTCCAACAACGGTCAAGCAATAAATGCAAAGACTCACAACACCCCCGTATCCTACAAAGCACCGGAGAACCCGGAGAATTGGAGGAATCAAACATCGGAGCCAATCTCAAAAGAAATTTATCTACCAACTTCGGTCAAGATCTCAACAACTACGACAAAAAATGCAAGATCAGAATACCTTCAAAGAATCCTACAAGGCACCGGAAAGACCGAAGGAGTGGAGAGATCAAAAGCCAAGGTCATTCACAAGTCCCATCACGCCACATCGAAGGGTGAAGGGCTTGATCATGTTCAAAGCATCCTGCATCGCAAGAATCGACCGAGACGCTTTGAGGGTATCCAGAGGCTAAAATTGCTTATCGCCCGAACGAAACTCGCGGACGCGGGTTAACAACCAACAACCCATTCGACAAACCGACGCCGATTGACTATGCCGCAAACGCCAAAGCCGGTCCGCCAACACACGAAAATGGGTCAACAAGGCGCACGTAATCAACGAGGCTACGCGGTTATGGAATGAATCCAACAAGCAAAGCTTCAACGAGATTGATCGGGTCCAAAAATCAACGAGATCGGATTTGAACATTCCATCGATCACACCTAAATCGTTGACGGATGAAACCAATCAAGTGAACCAAGCACGGACTTAGAACGACGACGACAAGATTGAATAAACGCCACGGAAAAGTCCGAAACCAAACCGAGAAAACGGCGCCCCAACAAACCCGACACCGCTGTGTCCGGCCATTGTTTGATTGACCAAATGATGTCCGCCAATGGCCTGACACTGTGTTGTGTCCACCAATGGCCTACAATTTATTTGCGTTTGCCAAGTCTTTGACACCTTGTGTCCGCCGAATGCCCCCTCTCCCTCTTGTTTTCCTATAAATAGTGAGGGGGTGCTCATTTGAAGGGGCCGGATTTTTGGAGATGGATTTTCTCGATATTCTGAGAGCCTCTCAGATCCACGAGCCGCCGACGCCCCGAAGCACCGCAGCACGACAGACTACAAACCGCAGGTAGGTGTGAACTCGGTCGGCCATGATCGGCTGCGGATTTCTCCTAGTAGATCTCACCCGCCCGGCGATCCTCTCCTTCGAGGCGATCCCCCGGCGCATCTCCTTCCGGAGTGTGATCCTCGTGCGCGCGCTTCCTTCGCGAACGAGCCCCTTCACGCCTCAGAAGTTCCAACCTGCTTCCACTGATCGAATTGCGCCGCGGTCCACCTGACGTATCAAAAGTCCCCGGCACAGCAAAGAACTCACGCAAGCTTGTGATCCCGTAAAATAGAGATCCCTCGTTTGTTCACAAAAGGAAGAAGTTGTAATTTTGTTTTCATTGTACGCCTAAAATAAAAAGGCATTTCTTTTGTTTTGAATTTTGTTGTAAGGCCAACGGCCGTGAAACAAGTTCAAACGAAGCAATGAATAACAAGTCTACTTTAATACAACAAGACTCTTGGCCGCCTTCGGTAAATTCGCCGCCGGGAGCATTCACCGGGACGATATGGAATCTAGCTTCTCACCACTTCGACGACGATAACCGGTATCGATCGGACGCTTGTTCGACGAAGCGTAAGGACGAGAAACGGTGGATATCTTTGTCAAACGATTTCGAACAAGGCAATGAACCGGTCGGATCCAATAATAGAGGAGTTCATCCTCCTGCACTGCCACAACAACTTGTCGATGACGCTCGAGGCAATGGGGACAAAGACCATCTATAACGTGGAAAGATTTGAAGGTTCGTGGAGAGCAATAAAGATTCCTCAAGAGAAAAAGGCGAAAGAGGCCACCGACGGAAGCTCAAGCTTAACTTTGTCCCACGCAAAGGAAAAGAGCAGCCAAGACGGGCGTTATGAACCAAACGTCTCCAACCAACCCTCAAGAAGAAAGCAGAAGAAAGAACAACAACGCCGCCAACAGTAATCAATCACAAGGGCAACCGGGCCACGTAAACGTATACCCTTGAGCTAAGATTCCCAAAGCCCTATTCCTTAGGGATGACGATTTCCTGTCTCTTCAAGTATCTTGTGAAAATAACAAGATCAAGCTCCATCCGATTTTAATCAAGAGGAAGCAATGAGGACTAACAACCCAAAATATCGCACAGATCACAGGGCTTCATCACCCCACTAAATCTGTTTGCTTTTAAGGATAAAATCCGTGCTTTAATTGACGTAGGTCATCACTATGAAGCCGCCCAAAGAAAAGAAGGTCGGAGCAAATGCGTGTCCATAAGCTGGGTCAAGCCATTGACATGGTTTGAACCCAAACCAAGGGTCAAAGTCGAATGAAGACGGTGAATGACGACCCACACAAGCAACGCCGTAAAGGACTTGTATCGATAATGGCCCCAAATGGCGAAGTCCTCCGATCCACCTGCACCGCTTGAAGATGAGCAATGGGTAGCCTCTTCTTCATTAAAGAAAAGTCAAAGCGAAGGGAAAGGCATGCCATGCTACTCCGCACTCGAGGGAGATGACTAACGGTAACGCCTCAACCGTCCGGAAGGGGAACCAAGCCCACGCCACCAGGAGCGACACGAGTACAAATACAAGTACCCGTAAGTCCCCGACCCAAATGCCAAGACGCCGCCGAGCCGGGGTACCAACACCCTCACTGCGTCGAGAAAGGCAGAATGTGTGTGGTCGCCAAAGAAGCCACAGCGAAGCAGCCACAAGAAGTTCAGCTCCCGAAGCAGTCTCGGTTCAATCACCCGATTAGAAGAGACAAACCGGGAAGCTCCAACGCCCCATATCGCTTCGACGTTATGGCCCAATTGGCTAATATTCCCGCAAGGATTACTCTTTACGAGCTGTTGCGGTTGTCAAAAGAGACAAGAGAAGCTCTTCAAGAAGCCCTGGCCGATTCAGAAGTCTTCCTCACCCAAATTAAGCCGAGTCCAGAAGAGTCGGCCCAACAATGCAACCTTGCGACTAAACACTTCCCCTGCATCACAAAGGAGGATATGCAGACGAGGAATTCCAAGCACGATAGGTCACTATACTTCACTGGGTATATTGGCTCTAGTGAAGTTAACCGATCCAAGTCGATCCTGTTTCACAGGAGCATCATGCCCCCGCTACCATGTATCACCTTGGAATTCCCGCGAAGTTGGCATCAACAGCATCGGATCTACTTAACACCAGCGTCTCGCCGCTTGTAAAATCCGGATAAAGTGCCAAATGGGGACTTAAAGTTCAAGTCACCGCTATGTGATTGACGCAGAGACTTCTATAACTTATTGTTGGGTCGAATTGGATCCACAAGAACGCTATAGTCCCATCTACTCTTCATCAAGATCTCAAATATGTAGACACTAATAATGAGGTCAAGACGGTCGCGACAAACAACCGCTTAAGGGATGGAGAATTATTTCACCGATTCTCTCTACTGAATGAGTCCAAATCAATCATCGCCCAAGGCACGACAGCGTGAAGAAGTCGATACCGCCGGGCTTGGTTATAGTGGTGGTTTTGTTTTGAACGACATTGTACCCCTTGTAATCAATCTTGACGATGAAGAATCGCCGATGAACATTGTAATTGGCAAATTACCATGAATCAATAAATGACGATTTAGAGTACCCTTTGTCTTTGAATGATGTGATGACAGGTTTGTACAACAATCCAGAGTGGCACCTACCAACTCGGTCATTTTGCTTTACACAAAAGCAGTTCCGAGACTCCTTTGGGACAACACTCGTCATCCCACCTAAGATCAAGTAGTGAAAAGACTTGGTTTACTAAAAGGAGATGCGCTCCAACGCCAATCATTTCTTTGAAGAAGATGAAGATGATAATGGGCCTATCCTTCACACATTCAGATATAGTCCAGAAACACTGGGTATCATGAAGAGGTGGGGGGTACAACTTAACACAAGGAAAAGGTCTATATTTCGGCAGGTCCTCGAAGTCCTCCCAAGGCTGCATATGTCCCGAAGGGAAGCCGGATAATTACTATTCATTTAGAAGGATTGAGATACCTAATCCTCCTCGAAGATGAATGCTCATGGTCGATTGATAATAATCCCGATGAGGGAGACTACATTCGCCCGATTCTTCGCTGGGATTCACACCACTGAGAAGCTTTCAAGGTCGTGATGTCAAATGGCTATTACTCCGATCCTCGCTACTATTGAGAGTGATGAAGATATGCCAACATGGGAAGACCCATGGATCCATCAACCCGAGAGCGCTTTGGGGATAGATTCAACAAAGAGAACCCCCACTAAGGACGCAGGTAGTCCAGTTAATATGGGTGACGAGGAGCATCCTAAGTTCATAAACATCGCAATACTCTTCCCCTAAGAGAAGGAAGAGTTGATCGCCTAATTAGGAGTATATCGATGTATTCGCCGAGTTACGAGGACATGCTGTGACTCGATCCTAATGTGGCGACACATCACCAACATCAAGATGGATGTCAAGCCTCCAAGCAACCGTAGAGACGGTTTCGCCACAAATCTTGTAGGCAATTGTTGACGGCAAAGAAACTCATAGAGTCGATTCATCAAAGAAATTCAACATCCGGATTGGGTGGCTAATATAGTCCCTGGCCATGAAGAAGAATGGTTCGATTAGGACTGCGGTTCACTCACGAGACCTCAACGCCGCTGTCTAAAAGATCGACTTTCCTCTTCCAATCACCGATGTCATAGTCGACAATACGCGGTGGATTTGAAAGAATGTCATTCATGGATGGTTTCTGCTACAATCGATCAAGATGCACCCCGATGATGCCAAACACACGATTCAACGCTTCATCTATATATTGCTACACGGCCATGCCGCTCGCCTCAAAATGCCTACCACGCACTACGAAGCAATGACTAAGATTTTCCATGATCATCTTCGAAAACGGTCAATGCTACGCCGACGACTTGGTCGCGAAAAGCCGCGGACGGGAGATCACATCAAAGATCTTAGGACGGTATTCGAGCTCATGCTAACCCATCGCTAAAGATGAATCCCGCCAAATCCTTCCTGGGATGTCCAAAGGCAGTTCCTGGCTTTGTCGCCACTAATAAGGGTATCCACGCCGATCCCGACAAAGTGAAGGCGATTCAAGAGTTGCAACCTCGAGAAATCCGAGAGAACTCCGGGTTTCAAGGGCGACATGTGACATCCGGGGTTCATATCGAACCTATCCGAAGTGCCAACCATTTTCTAAGTTGAACAAGAAGGGCGATCCTTCATTTGGGATGACGCTGCCAAAAGGCATTTGAAGAGATTAAGCCGATCTCTCTAAACCTCTTGTTCTTGTCGCGACCGCTGTCGGGAAGCCGCTCTTGATTTACATCAAGGCAACGGATCACTCGCTAAGCCTTTTCACAGATCTAATGACAACAACAGCAAGATATTACCCGAAATAACATTAGTCGGTACGAAGTCTCGATACCCAATGGTCGGAAGCGCTGCCTTGCATTAGTGTTTGCAATTCGTAAAATGCGGCACTATTTAGTCGGATGCACGATTTATGTTATCTCTAACGTGAATTCGTCCGAATATTTATGACCCAAACGGCCTCAATGAGTTGGCTTGGTGAAATGGGCCTTGCTCTTGTCCCAATATGACTTGCACTTCAAACAACAAAAGTCGGCCAAAGGACAAGTTTATTTATGCACTCACGCCAACCCGACAACGGACGCAGCTTGAGCTATATGATAATCTTCCTGATGAAGTCCACGGTCAACACTACATCGCACCAAAAATATGGCAATCAGATTTCGACGGGCTCTCTCGAGCCACTAATGTAAGTGCGCCCCTGATGTTCTAAGATTTCCACCGGAGTCGGGTTGTCTTAGTTTTCCTGTGGAATCATGTCATGCCCCGCGGCTTATTCACTCATCATCGTGCTCCAATAACGAGTCAATATAACGCTACTTATCTGGACTTAGCTTCGCCAAGGAGCCGGGGTTGAATATCTCAAGCATACGGCGATTCACAATTGATAGTCGCGATCCGTGGAGAATAATGGTCGAAATCCGCATCTAGTTCCTTATCATCGTAGCCATTGAGATGGCGACTCATTTGAAGAGTTCTTTATCGAAGTACATCCCACGCCTTCGAACGCTTTACGCGGATGCATCAGCGGCGCGAATGTGGTCGCTAGCACAACCTTCCGAGACCGAGCAACTAGTTACGGCCAGACTCATCGCCTTTTGTACCGATATGATGAGGTACAAGAAAACGGGGTAGTCACCAAAGAGGTATATAATGACCCAAACTAAATTGGAGCCTCGAGATTCGCTTCCTATCATCGACTACGCCTTGCATGGTATTATGCCACAAGACGGAAGGAGAGAGAGTCAATCCGCTAAGAGCTCCCAGATTCTTTACGGCCAGACCCGATGTTATATCGGGGTATGACGGTCTTTACCTCGATGCCTTTCAAACAAGGAGCGTAAGAGGTCCTTCTGAAGCACACGAAGGTGAATGGTGCTCACCACCGGTCCCAAGCTCTACGATCGAATCGAGAATAGGCTACTTTTGGCCCATAATGATTAATGACGCAGTCGAGCACGCCGAAATGCCACGCTGTCAAATTCACGCTAATTATATGCATCACTCTCGAAAGCAGCTTGCATCCTTCGCCACATCCCGCCATTCGAGACATGGGGAATGGACGCTGTAGGTCCCATTTTTCCTCCGCCACCAGGCGATCGGTTTATTCTAGCGATCACCGACATTCAAGTGGGCTGAAGCAATCCCGCTTAAAAGAAGCCGCGCAGTACCGCTATTGTTTATCAAACACCATGTCATTTATCGACATGGTGTCCCAAGACGGATCGCATGACAACGGTCCCCAATTCATCGCAATTCCTTCATCGTTTTGCTAAAAGTTCAAGATACAAGATGCTCCCATCACGCCTCTATAATCCAAAGAAGAAATGGATTAGCCGAGGCATTCAACAAGACGATTATTAAGATTTTGTCGGGCTTGTGAAGAATAACAAGCGACCGGGACGATAAACTCGAGAAGCACTCGGCATATCGCACAACGGCACGACGCCAATCGAGCGCACCCCGCATCTCTAGTTTACGCGTGAAGCGCTCCCGTTGGAAATCCAGATTCGCCACTTCGCGACGCCTCTTTCAACAGAGATGACGATCAAGAACAACATCAAAACGCCTCAAGAGCTTGAGATGTTAGATGAGAAGCTCGAAGCTCAACAATGCATTGAGTTCTACCAAGCTAGGATGTCAGAGCTTTTAACAAGAGAGTACCGATAACGGAGTTTCAAAGAAGGAGATTTGGTCCTCCGCCGACTTAATCGATAATCCTCACTTCCAAAAAGAAAGGCAAATTCAACCTAAATGGGAGGGTCCGCTTGTAATAGAAACGTTTACTCTAATGGTGCGACGCCTAATTACCCAAAGGGCACCGAATTAATGCCGATAAATGGGAAGTTCCCCAAGAAATACTACCCTTAGTACCTTCGTGATAACCCGCTTCGACGGAAGTTCTTCGACGCCACCCACTTTTCTTGAGGATAACCCTAGATTTGTCCTCCATCATAATTTCCCCACCGACAAATCCTTGACGTAGGTCTACAAATTTCCGGTACATTACCAAAATCCTCTTGATTCCTTCTATGAACAAGAGGCCCACTAAAATCCCCTTTACGCCGAGAATATAAAATTCTTCCTCCAAGTTTAAGATCCCCTTCGTGATAAACGGAAGGGTTCTATCCATCCTATGCTTAGTAGCCGATCAAGGTATGTGCCGGATTTTCGTGACCATGTTGTCCGAATCAAGGTCGCTCGAAGTCTTTTCGGTTCTCGGCGGAGATCCCACTTTAGTTCCATCTTTCATCTTAGATAGCCGGACTCAAGGTATACCGGATTTTCGTGACCGTGTTGTCCAAGGTCGCCTGAAGTTCGCTCGGCGGAGATCCCACTTTAGTTCCATCTCTCCTAGGTAGCCGATCGGTTGTATATGCCGGGATTTTCGTGACCGTTGTCCGGATCAAGGTCGCCTCGAAGTCTTTTCGTTCTCGGCGGAGATCCCACTTTAGTTCCATCTCTTTAGGTAGCCTGACCGGCGTATATGCCGGATTTTCGTGACCAGTTGTCCGACCAAGGTCGCCTCGACTTTTTCGGTTCTCGGCGGAGATCCCACTTTAGTTCCATCTCTCCTAGGTAGCTACCATCGGCGGTATGCCGGATTTTCAGACTGGTTGTCCGAATCAAGGTCGCCTCGAGTCTTTTTCGGTTCTCGGCGGAGATCCCACTTTAGTTCCATCTCTCTCTTAGGTAGCGCCGACCGGTAAGGCCGGATTTTCGTACTGTGTTGTCCGACTCAAGGTCGCCGACTCTTTTTCGGTTTCGGCGGAGATCCCACTTTTAGTTCTTCTCTTCTAGGTAGCTCGACCGGCGGTATGCCGATTTTCGCACTGTGTTGTCCGATCAAGGTCGCCTCGACTCTTTCGTTCTCGGCGGAGATCTCACTTTTAGTTCCATCTCTCATCTTAGATAGCCGACGGTTGGTATGCGCCGGATTTTCGCACGTTGTCCGATCAAGGTCGCCCGAAGTCTTTCTTTCTCGGGCGGAGATCCCACTTTAGTTCCATCTTCCTCTAGGTAGCTACCGACCGGCGCCGATTTTCGTGACCAGTTGTCCGACCGGTGGTCCTCGAGTCTTTTTCGTTCTCAAGCGGAGATCCCACTTTAGTTCCATCTCTCTCTAGGTAGCCGACCAGGTATGCGCGGATTTTCGCATCAGGTTGTCCGGACCAAGGTCGTCGACTCTTTCGTTCTCAAGTGGAGATCCCACTTTTAGTTCCATCTCTCTAGGTAGCTCGACTGAAGGTATGCGCCGGATTTTCGACCAGGTTGTCCAATCGGTCGCCGACTCTTTTCGTTCTCGAAGGAGATCTCACTTTTAGTTCCATCTTCCTAGGTAGCGCCCGAATCGGTATAAGCGGATTTTCAGATCAGTTGTCCAATGAAGGTCACCTGAGTCTCTTTCTTGCCTCTGGAGTGGAGATCCCACTTTAGTTCCATCCCTCTCCTAGGTAGCTACCAACCGAAGGTATGCATCACATTTTCGGACCAGGTTGTCCAATCAAGGTCACCTGAGTCTCTTCGTTCTCGGAGTGAAGAACCCACTTTTAGTTCCATCCCTCTAGGTAGCCGACCGGAAGGTATGCGCTTGTGATTTTCGCATCGTGTTGTCCGACCAAGGTCACCGAGTCTCTTCGGCTCCCTCGGAGTGAAGATCCCACCTTTAGTTCCATCCTCCTAGGTAGCCGGATCAAGGTATGCGCCGGATTTTCGCACTGTGTTGTCCGACCAAGCTCGCCTCGAAGTCTTTTCGGTTCTCAAGCGGAGATCCCACTTTCAGTTCCATCTTTATCTTAGGTAGCTTCGACCGGCAGGCGCCGAGATTGTTTGATCAAGTCGTCCGGACTGAAGGACGCCTCAACCTCTTGATTGCTGGCAGCAGTGCCCCTGCTATTGGTTTCATTCTCGAGAAATAGAACATAAAGTTCCTCCACTCTCACCGATTTAATCCTATCAATAAAACTCCTTAATCCAAGATTCTTCGGGGAATTTGATCCCTAATCCCAAGTGTGGATAGTCGAGGCCTAGCACGCCGCCGGGTTAGTCTTCCCCGAAAAAGACGGCTTCCAACGATTCAACATCGTAGCATTAAGTCTAAGAGAGTTTCATTCTTTTAGCACAACGCTGTGTGTAGAACGGATTTAGATAATCTACATGCTAGCCCAACTCAAACGGTAGTTGGTAAAGGCTCATCAAACCCGCTGAGGGTCGGGGTTGGCCAATAACTCCTAAAGCCGACGCCAACACGCTGCCGGTTTAGTCTTTTTCCAATTGAAGAAGACACCGTGAGTTTGATTCGGGTATTTTATCCCAAGCCTAAGAAGGATAAAGCCAACGCCATCGCCAAGGTTTGCTTAGTCTTTCCTCGATTGAAGAAGACACCGTGAGTTCGATTCTAGGGTATTTTATTCCGCCTAAGAAGGGATAAAGCTAATGCTCCTCACACGCTGCCGGTTTAGTCTTTTTCCCATTGAAAAAAGACACTGAGTTCGACTGGGTATTTTATCCCAAGCCTAAGAAGGATAAAGCCAACGCTCACACGCTAAGCCGTTTAGTCTTCTCCGATTGAAGAAGACAATGCAGTTCGACATTCGGGGTATTTTATCCCTGCCTAAGAAGGGATGTTAACGCCACACGCTGCTGCCGTTTAGTCTTTCTCCGATTGAAGAAGACACCGAGTTCGACTGGGGTATTTTATCCCTCAAGCCTAAGAAGGATAAAGCCAACGCTCACACGCTGCTGCTTCCGCTTAGTCCTTCTCCCATTGAAGAAGACACCAGAGTTCACCGTATACTCAAGCCTAAGTAGGATAAGCCTATGCCTACCGTGCATTGCCGTAAATTCTTAGCCGCTTGGGTTAGTCTTCCGTGAAAAGACGAAGCCAATGATTCAACATCGTAGCATTAAGTCTAAAGAGTTTCATCTTTTAGCATAACGCTGTGTGTAGAACGGATTTAGATAATCTACATGCTAGCCCAACTCAAACGGTAGCTGGTAAAGGCTCATCAAACCCGCTGAGGGTCGGGGTTGCCTAATAACTCCTAAAGCCGACTTCAACACGCTGCCGCCGGGTTTAGTCTTTTTTCCGATTGAAGAAGACACCGTAGTTTGATTCGGGTATTTTATCCCTAAGCCTAAGAAGGGATAAAGCCAACGCCTTCACACGCTGCTACGGTTTAGTCTTTTCCCATTGAAGAAGACAATTTAGGCCAATTCTCGGGTATTTTATCCCAAGCCTAAGAAGGATAAAGCCAACGCCACACGCTAGTTTGCTTAGTCTTTCTCCCATTGAAGAAGACCGTGAGGCTAATTTCGGGTATTTTATCCCGAAGCTCAAGAAGGGATAAAGCCAACGCCTACACGCGCTGCCGGAGGTCTCTGCCCGTAAAGAGTACCGAGCCTATGTATTCAATATCATAGCAACAAGTCTAAGAGTTTCATTCTTTTAGCACAACGCCGCGCGGAATGGATCCGTGATAATCCGCACGCCAGCCCAATTCAAACGGTAGTTGGTAAAGGCTAATCAAACCCGCTGATGGCTGAGGGTTTGCCAAAATCCTATAAGTATTATGGTTAATTATTTCCTCGACGGGTAAAAAGAATCATAATGAAGAATAAAAGTAATAAATCTTATTCATTTGAAGTAAATATAGAAGAAGCTACAACTGTTTAAACATCAAGTCTATGACAAAGGATTTGTTGCTCGAGCTGAGACACTTCACCATTGTAAGCCTGGTGGAGTTCTTCCTGCAACTCAGCCCTGAAGGACGCCATCGGTATTCGTCTTCAGAAGGCCTCTTCTTCGATTCACGCCGCTTCGGATACTGAAGTTCCCTAGATGCGACGGGTAGAGCTTTTCCTTGTTGGCCTTAGCTACCCAACCCCGCCATCTTGTCTCGCATGGAGCTCTCCCCCCGAAAGCAAGATATCCTCTCTCGCGACCGCCACAATATCACCGATATGGCTTAGGGAAGAATGTGTTTCAGCAAATAAAGTACCGAAGCTGATCGGGCGGCTCTCGTGACCGGACTCGAGCCCAGAAACACGCATCACGCCATGCCTCTAAACGCTGGGCCGGTCCGGAAAGAAGCATGTATGAGGAAGCTCCAGTCGCCCGCAGCTTCTGTAGTCTCCAAGCTTCCGTGATGGGCGAGGTCGCCGCAAGAATGGCTTGAGCTAACCTGGGTAACCTATATCCCGTGAAGGCCGTCCGGGGATCAAGCAAAGCGTCTGAATCGATGAAGAGAAAGCTCCGCCATGGAGAACCTTTTCGATCACCGTGTTCACCAAGGAAAAGAACGAAATGCATTTCTAAACAAGATAATAAACGGATGGATCTTCATCCAAAGATCAGCCAAATCATGGAGTCGAGATGTAGGCTCTACACGCAAAGAAAAGAGAACCTTAGAATCTTCAACAAAAAATTGGCGAAGACATATTCGCTAGAAGGACTCCCTACCCGCCCCTTCAAAGATAGTTTCGTGAACTCCGGGCGAAGTCTATCGAGGAGTACCTATCGCTAGAGTACTATCTACAAGCAGCTGACCCTCAAGAAGCTCATCTATCTCACAGCTGGTAGCCGATCCCGGAAAACGGGGAAAAGGTAGAGTACCGAGGTTCTTCTCATAAACCGCACCGCTTGGTCCTCCTCTCCTAAAGTCCCAGCCACCAGAGTTGGGAACTCCTCCTCGGCCTCAATTGGCGGATGAGATTATGGCCGCCAATCCTACCCTATCGTGATTACTTAGTATAAACCTGCTTCTAATTTGTCGAGAAGTCCCTAAGAGTATTTCCATAAAAAATATTCTGGGATAACTCGATCGTATGGATTGTGACGACACATCAACGCTGCTGTCTAATCCTACTCCAATCAGATTACGTAGTATAAACCGTTTCCTAATTTGTCGAGAAGTTCCTAAGAATATTTCAAAATATTCTGGGATAACTCGATCATGGGATCACATCGACGCCATCAACGCCGCCTAATCCTACCCAAATAGGATTACGAAAATAACCGCTTCCTAATTCGTCGAAGTTCCCTAAGAATATTTCCAAAAAACATTCTTAGGATAACTCGATCGTATGGATCACATCGACGCATCAACGCTGCAGCCTAATCCTACTCCAAATAGATTACGAGTATAAACCGCTCAATTCGTCGAGAAGTTCCCTAAGAATATTTCCATAAAAACATTCTTAGGGATAACTCGATCGTATGGATCACATCGACATCAACGTAGCCTAATCCTACTTCAAATGATTACGAGTATAAACCGCTTTCTAATTCACGAGTTCCCGTAAGAATATTTCCATAAAAACATTCTTAGGGATAACTCGATCGCAGGATCACATCGACGATAAACTCGCCAATCCTACCCAATCAGACACGTAGTATAACCGCTTCCTAATTTGTCGAGAGTTCCCAAGAATATTCCCATAAAAAATATTCTTAGGATAACTCGATCATGTGGATCATATCGACGCCAATCAACGCTATCGCCTAATCCTACTCCAATCGATTACGGTATAAACTATTTCCTAATTTGTCGAGGTTCCCCTAAGAATATTTCCATAAAAATATTCTTAGGATAACTCGATCGTATGATCATATCGACGCCAATCAACACGTCAGCCTAATCCTACCCAATCAGATTACGAGTATAAACCGCTTCCTAATTTGTCGAAACCCCTAAGAATATTTTCATAAAAATATTCTAGGGATAACTCGATCGTATGGATCATATCGACGCCAATCAACGGTTCTAATCCTACCCAATCGATTACGGTATAAACCGTTTTCTAATTTGTCGAAGTTCCCTAAGAATATTTCCATAAAAATATTCTTAGGGATAACTCGATCGTATGGATCATATCGACGCCAATCAACGCTGTCACTAACCTACTCCAATCGATTACGAGTATAAACTATTTCTAATTTGTCGAGAAGTTCCTAAGAATATTCACATAAAAATATTCTTAGGGATAACTCGATCGTATGGATCATATCGACGCCAATCAACGCCTAATCCTACCCAATCGATTACGAGTATAAACCGCTTCCTAATTTGTCGAAGTTCCCAAGAATATTTCCATAAAAATATTCTTAGGATAACTCGATCGCGGCGGATCATATCGACGCAATCAACGTCGCTTAATCCTACTCCAATCGATTACGAGTATAAACCGCTTCCTAATTTGTCGAGAGTTCCTAAGAATATTCCCATAAAAATATTCTTAGGATAACTCGATCGTAAGGGATCATATCGACGCCAATCAACGCGTCACTAATCCTACTCCAATCGTGATTACGGTATAAACCGCTTCCTAATTTGTCGAAGTTCCCTAAGAATATTTCCATAAAAATATTCTTAGGGATAACTCAATCGCGGGATCATATCGACGCCAATCAACGCCGCCTAATCCTACCCAATCGATTGGTATAAACCGCTTCCTAATTTGTCGAAGTTCAAGAATATTCCCATAAAAAATATTCTTAGGATAACTCGATCGTATGGATCATATCGACGCCAATCAACGCTACGCCTAATCCTACCCAATCAGATTACGAGTATAAACTGCTTCCTAATTTGTCGAGAAGTTCCCTAAGAATATTTCCATAAAAATATTCTTAGGGATAACTCGATCGTGATCATATCGACGCCAACTCGCCTAATCCTACTCCAATCGATTACGAGTATAAACCGCTCCTAATTTGTCGAGAAGTTCCCTAAGAATATTCCATAAAAATATTCTTAGGGATAACTCGATCTAAGGATCATATCGACGCCAATCAACGCTACGCCTAATCCTACCCAATTAGGATTAATAGTATAAACCGCTTCCTAATTTGTCGAAGTTCCCTAAGAATATTTCTATAAAAAATATTCTTAGGATAACTCGATCGCATGGATCATATCGACAATCAACGCCTAACCTACCCAATCGATTACGAGTATAAACTGTTTCTAATTTGTCGAGAAGTTCCCTAAGAATATTTCCATAAAAATATTCTTAGGATAACTCGATCAATGGATCATATCGACGCCAATCAACGCGTCGCCTAATCCTACCCAATCAGATTACGAGTATAAACCGCTTCCTAATTTGTCGAGAGTTCCTAAGAATATTTCCATAAAAATATTCTTGGATAACTCGATCGTATGGATCATATCGACGCCAATCAACGCCGCCTAATCCTACCCAATCGATTACGAGTATAAACCGCTTCCTAATTTGTCGAGAAGTTCCCAAGAATATTTCCATAAAAATATTCTTAGGATAACTCGATCGTATGGATCATATCGACGCCAATCAACGAAGCTTCAAGCCTACTCCAATCGATTATTTAGTATAAACTATTTCCTAATTTGTCGAAGTTCCCTAAGAATATTCCATAAAAAATATTCTTAGGGATAACTCGATCGTATGGATCATATCGACGCCAATCAACGTCAGCCTAATCCTACCCAATCGATTACGGAGTATAAACTGCTTCCAATTTGTTGAGAGTTCCTAAGAATATTTCCATAAAAAATATTCTTAGGATAACTCGATCAAGTGGATCATATCGACGCCAATCAACGCTAATGCCTATGAAATTGCCCTAGAGGTGAATAGGCAATATGCTAATCTAATCCAATTAATGCCAAATTAAAACTAATTAACAAATATATATCCTAGCAAGTATGATATACAAAGAATAATATGCAAGGATATGTAATATACACAAAGAGTAAACAAAAGTAAACAAGTGTAAATAAGATAGGAGATAAAACAAATGAGAGCAAGGCAATAAAGATGAACAAGATGAATGCCAAGCAAACTTCAAACACAATAATATGTTCACGAGGTTCGTCAACCCACCTACCTACGCCTCAGCTTCCTCACCTCGAGGAGATCTCTACTATATCAACTGGTTTTCTACGCCACCAATAACGCTTACACCACACTATCTCTGGCTTAGCTCACCGTAATTTACAATCACTCACAATGTACTTACACTAACTACCACCTCAAGTGTTGGTCTCTAGTCCTGTTCCCCAAGTGCCCGGATTTACCACCTCTCCCTAGGCTTTACCACCACTCACCTCTTGGGACAACCCCGCCTCTCACCACACACTTCTCTGTACTAGTGTAATACAATGTGATCTCACAATTAAAGCTCACAAATACAAATGTTTGTTCCTATGGATGAGAACTCATCTACACAACTCAATGTTACAAACTCACAACCCCAATATACTATGTATGAAAATACTAAAAGCTCAATTGGGTGTGTGTAACAATGAGATTTAATCAAAACTAAACTCATTAAAATTTAGCTTTAATAAAAATGATTAACAAACAAATAAATGTAAAGCTAGAAAGAGTTTAGAAACACTTCTAAAGATCAAGAGTGAGAGAGAGATGAGTGAAAGCTCAAACACCAAAGGATGATCTCCTTCCTTGTAAAACTTTGCTCAATAAAACAAACTTGAAACAATCTTAAATAAAATTTAAAACTCTAAACTTCTTTTAAAACATTCTCTTAGTTAGAAATGAATGGGGCATGAGGTATATATAGGCTCATGAAATAACCCTAAAACAACCAGCAAAACACTCCAAAAATAAAAACTAGCCGTTACTAGCCGTTATAGGCTGAAAAGACCAAATATTCCCAAAATCCAAAGATTCTGAAACTTGTATATCTAGTTTTGTAAAATCAATTACAAATAGTAAATCAACTCCAAAAATCATGAAATTTTGAGAGAAGTTTCTAAACATGTATATGAACATGTTAGAGAAATAATTTCTAAAATATCACTTCCCATTTGTGATAAATAATTATTTCAGTACAGATATTTCAGATTCAAAAACTGCTAAAATGCTTGACATTGTTTTGACATAGTAAATCAACTCCAAATATTATGAAATATTTAGGAAGGTTATAAAGATATAGATAAACATGTTAAAAAAGAATTTCTGAAATATCACTTCCATTTGTGAGAAATAATTATTTGAACACAGATAAACAGTTTCTAAAAAACTGCTGAAAACTTCTTTTTGTAAATTCAATTGAAAATGACAAAACAACTCCAAAATTAGTAAAAATTGGGAAAATATTTGTATATATAAAGATAAACATGTAAATGAAGAAATGTTTTAAATTGCATTTTCCAATTGTTAAAACTAAATTGTTTTGCAAAAGCATAAAAAATATGATATGTGAAAACATGATTTTGAACATAAACAAGTATTGAGATCTTGTGATTTGTTTATGGACTTTATATAAGATATAAATTAATGTGATAAAATTAATGAACCATGGATACAATAAATTCTCAATTTTAACTTGTTTTACAATAGAAACAAAAAGTGTATGCGTACATGTTCGCATGTTTGAAAAGATATAAACTTGAGATTTTTTGATTTTTTAAACACGCTTTTGAAACACTTTCCAATGAATTTATAAACTTAAGAAAAGATATAAAATCATGTTATTAAGTCTATAATCCAAAACGGTGATAAATCAAAATAAATGTGTGTGTGTATGAATCTTGAGCTCTAACTATAAACACACAAGTATAAATCTAAACTAATGTACCCAAGCTTGAGATCTACAATAAGCTTGTCTTGGTTATGATGAAGCTTGATCTTGAATCTTGACTTGAATTGTATTGTTTCACTCCACTATTCCTCCTATCCTCCAATGGATATGATCGTAGGCGCAAGTCCATCCAACCTCCAACACATTATTTGCCTAGAATAAACATGAAAATACAAACACTAGACAAACAAGATTAGTTATAAATTATTTGTTAGAATATCATCAAAACCAAGAAACTAACAGCCTAATCCTACCCACAATCGATTACGAGTATAAACTGTTTCTAATTTTTCGAGAAGATCCCAAGAATATTTCCATAAAAATATTCTTAGGGATAACTCGATCGCAGGATCATATCGACGCCAATCAACGCTCGCCAATCCTACCCAATCGATTACGAGTATAAACTGCTTCCTAATTTGTCGAGAAGGTCCCTAAGAATATTTCCATAAAAAATATTCTTAGGATAACTCGATCGTAAGGATCATATCGACGCATCAACGCTGCCGCCTAATCCTACCCAACTAGGATTACGAGTATAAACCGCTTCTAATTTGTCGAAGTTCCCAAGAATATTTCCATAAAAAATATTCTTAGGGATAACTCGATCGCGGCGGATTGCATCGACGCTAATCAACGCTACGCCTAATCCTACCCAATCGGATTACGAGTATAAACCGCTTCCTAATTTGTCGAGAAGTTCCTGAGAATATTACCATAAGGATAACTCGATAACCCTCAATTTTCTCCCCAAGGAACCTCAAAGAGGGATAAATTGATGAATTCAAACAAGGCTTATATTGACGCCGCATAACACATTCCCACCTTTGAAAGAACTCCTCCTAATCGTATCAATGCCGATTCGGTATACGGAAGCAGTCCCATCTACCAACAGCTTGGAATTGGAATAAGTCCCAGAAGAATTCCTCCCATCAGATAATTGTACTCCAACAAGGAGTAATATACAAGATGACGCCAACCAACGCTACGTCAGCCGAGGGATTCACCGACAACGGTTCTGGATCCGTGTAAGATCGCATCGCCGGGTCAACGCGCTGCACTCACGATTGAAGGCTAAACCATATAGTTTGACGCCAATTAACGGTTACATGGCGATCTCCGATCAACGGAGGAATCTCGATGGTCAATTGACGACAATTCACCAACACGAAGTCAACAACAAATGAACTCGATTAACCGCATTTTGAAATTTAACAAACGGCAAGCAATAAATGCAAGCACGTAATGCCTCGCATCCTACAAAGCACCGGACAACCTCGAGAGGATTGGAAGAATCAAAATACCGAGGCTATTCTCAAAAGAAATTCATCAATCGACTGTCAAGATCTCAACAACGTCGACAAAAAGAATGCAAGATCGCAATACCTTCAAGAATCCTACAAAGCACCGGAAAGATCAAGGGAGTGAGAGATCAAACGCCAAGGTCATTCACAAGTCCTATCATGCCAACTAAAGGGTGAAGGGTTTTATCATGTCCAAAGCATCCCGCACTCATCAAAAATTGAGACAGACGCTTTGGAGGGGATATCTCAGAGGCGCTTAAAATTGCTTATCAAGCATCTCAACAAGACTCGAACGGGTTGACAACCGACGATCCGTCCGGCCAACGGACTCGAAAAGCATTGGCGATAAAGCCAATTGACTAACGCATGTGAGTCGGCGAGGCGATAAATCGACAAAGGGTTCATAAGGAGGATCATCTAACAACAACAGTCAATAAGATTTGACGACTATATTCGACGGGCAAGATCGATCGGATTCAACGCCGACGAGATCGATTTCAGATCGCTGGAACCGAACAAACCAAGAGTTAGTTCCGAACCAAATACGCATCGAATCTAAGTCCTGAGAAGACCAAGAGTCAATAGGTGATTTTAAACCCGAAGACCGAGAAAACGGCGAAAACGATTAACGGCAACCCTACCAACTTGGCCGAAGTTACTCGCCATAGTGAGGTGGCTCGACTATTAAGCCGAGCCACCGCCACCTTGTCGAGGTTTCTACCAAGTGGCCGAGCCATATTTCTCTATTCTATAAATAGGGCTTCATTTTGAGAGTATGGACGAAATGGGATTTTCGAGGTCGATTTCGGATTTCTCAAGAATTCTTGCAAGATCTACGAGCCGCCGACGCTTCCAACCGGCGAAGTACGAAGTTCAGCCGACGCCGATCTTCAAATACAGGTTGTTCATGGGAAAGTTGGTTGGTTATTCATTGCTTGTTTGAACTGTACACTTCTCTCGCTGGCCTACAACAAAATTTCAAACAAAAAAATGCCTTTATTTTAGGCGCATAAATGAAAACGTAAAATTACAACTCTCTTCCTTTTGTGAACAAACACGAGGATCTCTATTTTACCGATCCTCGCTATGGGTTCTTTGCCCGTGCCGGACTTTTATTCGTCCGCTGACCACCGCTAATCCCGATCCTCGTGTAAACCCGGTTCCGAACCACAGACGAGGGGCTCGCTTCACTAAGGAAACGGTTACCGAGGGGATCACACTCAAAGGAGAGGATCGTCATGGGATCACACTCACGGGAGAGGATCACGAGCGGTGAGATCTACAAGGAGAATCACAATAGCATCCCCCAGGTTAAGACTAAGCTTAACCTAGAGGGTATCAGTAGTTCGACCCGAAGTTTGTTTACCTTCCGCCTATAGATCTGACGCCGATCGACTTGAGCGGCCGTGCTCGGAACCGCAGGCCGAGATCTCGCGAGGGCTCTTCGTAAGTCCGCCAAAATCACCAAGTCCCCACCAAGACCCCAATCCAACCTCCATGAGCAAGACCCCCCATTTATACAAAACCAAAGGTGGCCACAGGCCAACAGTGGCTCTGCCACTTGGCCCAGCCACCCTACCACCTGTCGGCACCTCTAAGTCGGTCGAGGTGGCTCTACCAAAGCGCCGAGCCTCCTACCACTTGTCCGGGCACCTCGCCAAGTTGTCGGTGGCTCTACCAAAGTGGCCGAGCCTCCCGCCACTGGTGTCGGCACCGCCGTTGGGTCGGGTGGCTCTACCAAAGTGGCCGAGCCACCTGGCCATTTGGCCGAGGTTTACGGCCCGCCGTTGTTGCCTTCCGCCGACTTCTCCGCCGATTCTTCGCCGATTCTTCTGTCTTCCGGCTTAGTTTTGTTCGGTGATGTCGCCAGGTTCGAGTCCGTGGTCCGATCAACTTTCGTGAGCTCAAACGGTTCGCTTGCATCGACGGACTAAGCACGGTTGATTCCGCCTTTGTCAACGTTTAGTTTAGCCAACTCGCCTCGCTGAGCTTCGCCGTCGGTTTTTCCACGACGCCGCTTCGCTGGCTCAGACGCCTCACACTCACTTTACGCTTTATGGCAGATCCCGCCGACGGCTGCTCGGTCGCTGCCGGATGGATCGCCGGTTGTCAACCCACCGCATTTAGTCTTGTTCGCACCGATAAGCAATTTTAACGCCACAGATATTCTCCAAAGCCGCCTCGCCTCGATTCTTGATGAGTCCGATGCTTTGATATGATGAGCCCTTCACTCTTTAATTGGCGGATAGGACTTGTGAATGACTGGCGTTGATCTCCATTCCCTTCTGCCTTTCCTGCTTTGAGGACCAAGGTATTACTGCATCGATTTTTGTCCGACCGTTGTGAAATCTCACCGAAGTCGATAGATGAATTTTTTGAGGTTGGCTCCAGATTTGATTCCTCCAATCCTCTCGTGTTCTCCGCTGCTTTGTAGGATCCTGTGGGTGTCGCGGTCGTGATTTATTGCTTGACCGTTGTTGGAATTTTGAATCAGAAGCTAATCAAGTTTCTTATGCTGTTGACTCGCCGGTGGATTGTCGCCCAATTGACCTCGAGATTCCTCCGCTGATCGGGAATTCTTTTGTAGATCCAACCGCTGATCGGTGAATTCTTCGCTGACGACGCGCTGGTTGGCGCCGTATGCATTACTTCAGCAGCAGTGTTCATCCACTGGGAGGTATTCTTCCCAATTGTTGATTGGTAGGCCCTCGGCGCATGTATGAATCGCATCGATACAAAGGTGAGGAGTCCTTTCGAGGTAGAGCTGTCCCAAGGCCGATATAAGCCTCGCCGTAATTTTATCCCTCCTTGAGGTCCCATGGCGGAGGAAATTGAGGGTTATCGAAGTTATCCTTAAGAATATGGTAATATTCTCCGTGAACTTCTCGCTAAGAACCGTGAATTAGTTTATACTGTAATCCTATTTGGAGTAGGGCATGGGAGAATATCCGAAGATTGAGTCCTCTGTGCCACCTTGCCGATGATTTCACCATTTAGAGGTTAAGCTCCAAAGTCTACAAGATTTTGAAGTAGCCGGCTCGCCTCATATCGTAGGCTCGCCCGACGCCTTGGCCGATGCTTTGCGCATTATCGACTCGGAGTTCAAATGCACAGGCCGTGCATCATTTGAGACCGGCCAAGCTTCATCTTCCGTGGGACATTTTGGTCTTGTGTCAGCCGGAGAAGCGAGGATAGTAGAGCTCAACAGAGCTTCAAGGGCGAGGGAGAGCCTCGATCGCCTTGAAGTCGAAAGGCCAACAAAGAAAAGACTCTCGCGGTCGCGTTCGAGGAACTTGAACTCTCGGGCGTAAGCCGTTAACATCAAGAAGGAGATCATGGAGGCCCTTAATGGCAGCGAGACTTTCGTATGAAGCTCGTGAGGAACTTCAACAAGCTTTCCTCAATAAAGTATTCGGAAGTTAAAGCAAAACATATCTTCCTCTTTGTGCTCTATTATGATTCTTTTATTTCGCCTAAATAATTAACCATAATACTTATAGGATTTTTGGCAAACCCTCACCAACGGATTTGATTAGCCTTTACCAACTACCGCTTGATTGGCTAGCGTATGGATTGTCCAAACTGCTCAAGACGCGGACGCTGTGCTAGAAGAATGAAACTCTTCTAGACTTGTTGCTATGATATTGAATACATAGGCTCGATACTCTTTACGGCAAGAGATCGCCGCAACGCAGGAGGCATTGGCTTAATCCCTTCTTAGGCTTCGGATGAAATACCCTGTAATCGAACTCCGTGTCTTCTTCAATCTAAAAGACTAAACCGGCGACGCTGTTAGCGCCGACTTTAGGGTTATTGGTCAACTTAAAATCTTCAACGGATTTGACTAGCCTTTACCAACTACCGCTTGAGTCGGGCTAGCATGCGATTATCCGATCCGCCCGCACGGACGCTGTGCTAAAAGAATGAGACTCTCTTAGACTTAATGCTACGATGTTGAATACGAGGCTTCGCTCTTTGTCACGGAATAGACTACCCGCAACGCTGCGGTAGGCGCCTTTATCCTTCTTAGGCTTCGGACAAAATGCCCTGCATCAACTCGTGTCTTCTTCAATCGAAAGACTAAACCGGGCGGCTGTTAGTAGCGCCGACTTCATCCCTTCTTAGGTTTCGATGGAATACCCCGTAATCAACTCGTGTCTTCAATCGGAGAAAGACTAAACCGGGCGCTGCAGTTAAAGCGGCCGACTTCATCCCTTCTTAGGCTTCGATGAAACACCCCAAGATGAATCTTGGCTCTCTTTAACCGGAGAAGGATTGAACCGCCATAAGGTTGATTGAGGTGGGAAAGGAAGAATGTATTCTATTTCCAAGGTGGAGAGGAAGGAGGATCTTGTCTCCTATCTCCTGTAAGGGATGAACAAGAGAGGAAGGTTTTGTATCCCATCTCTGCCGGAGAGGAAGGTTTTGTGTCCCATCTCCGTGCTCACTTAATTTGAAATAAGAGAGGAAGGTTTTGTATCCTATCTCTATTGATGGAGAGGAAGGAGGATCTTGTCTCCCATCTCCTGATATTGGAAAGGAAGGATTTTTGTCCCGCTTCAAAGGAAAGACCTAAAATGGGATCTCCATCTTGAGAATCTTGAAAGATGAAACTAAGAGTGGATCTCCACTGAGAATCTAAGACAAGAGAGGAAGAATGTATTCTATCTCTTGCTCAAGAGGAAGAATGTGTCCTATCTCCGTGAAGTGGGAAAGGAAGAATGTATTCTATTTCCGATGAGAAACTAAGAGTGGGTCTCCACCCGAAATCTGGAAGGGTATGGATAGCTTTCTTTGTAGGATTGCAACTGTAATTTGAGTGGACCCTGCTCGTGGAAGGAATCGAGAGGGATTTTGGCCGGTGGTTGGACCGTGGAGATTTTAGTGGCCCACCGCCAATGAATTTGATCGGTGAGAGAATTTTGGAGGAAAACACAATAACTTAGGGTTATCCTCATGAAAATGAGTGAGATATTCTTCGAGGAACTTCCCATCAAACGGGTTATCCCGAATGTATTAAGGATAATTTTTCGTAAACTTCCCATTTATCTAAGATTAATTGCCTGGCCGCCATTCTGGTGATAAGGCTATATGGCTTGAATAGACCGGTCTATTATAAACGGTCCTTCCCATTTGGGTTCAATTTACCTTTCTTTTTGAAGTGAGGATTATCGGTCGCCTAGCAGGGACCAGATCTCCTCCTAGTTGTTCTCATCGAACTTTCTTGTTGAAAGCCCTACATTCTAGCTTGATAGAACTCAATGCATTGTTGAGCCTCCAGCGCTTCTCATCTAACATCTCAAGTTCTTCGAGACGCTTTTGATGTTGTTCTTCTGGTCCGCCATCTCGCTGGTAAGGGCGACGGGTGACGGACCGATTTCCAACGGAGAATCGCCACACCCAGACCAGAGTACGGTCGCCTCGTCATGCACGCATCACAGCGATATGCCCGAAAGTGCTTCTCCGAAGTATCGTCCCAGCTCGCTTTGTTATTCTTCACAAGCTTCGACAAAATCTTGATGATCGTTTTGTTGAACGCCTAACCCATTCGCCGGATTATAGGCCGCCGAAGACATCTTGTATCTTGAATTTTTCGCAAAACTTGATGAAGGAATTGCCGATAAATTGGGGACCGCTGTCATGCACGATCCGTTTGGGACACCATGTCGATAGATGACATGGTGTTTGATGAATCGATGATCTACATTCTTTGACCTCCTTTAGTGGGATTGCTTCACCACTTTGAGAAGTAGTCTGCGATCGCTAGAATAAAGCGCATCTCCTTTAACCGACGGAGGAAAATGGGACCTACAACGCCCATTCCCCATGTCTCAATGGCCGTGATGTCAAGGATGCAACCGCCCGAGGCCGATGCATATAATTCGCGGAATCGACACGCTGCGGCATTTCCGAAGCCGCATCGATCGGCTATTAATCATCGCGGGCCAAAAGTAGCCCATTCTCCCATTCGCCAGAGCTTGGGACCAGCCGTGCGCACACATTCACCTTCGTGCTTCCCGGCGACCTCGCCTCTTGTTTGAAAGGCATCGAGTAAAGACCATCGCACTCTACGATATAGCATCCGTTTCCGTCGAAAAGAATTGGAGCTTTGATTGACTTCTCCTTCACGCCTTCCTAATACCGTAAAACGAATCGACGATAGGAAAGCCAATCTCGGCTCTAACTTGGTTTGGGTTGCATGTACCTCTTTGGTAACTACCCTTTGTCTTCTTGTACCCCATCATATATGGTAATGAAGAGTCGGTGAGTCCCCGACCGTAACTAATTGCTCGGTCTCTAAGGTTGTGCTAACGACACGCCTAACGCCGCAGCATCTCATGGAGCGCTTTGGAGGCGGATATATTCGATGAAGAATTCTTCAATGAGTCGCCATTTCAACGCCACCGATGATAGGACCGATCGAGTTCCTCACTTCGAGTCACCACGACTCGCTTAACTATCGGCCAGAATCTCCATACGCTTCGAGATATTCGACCCCCACCTTGGGTTAAGTCCGATAAGTAGCGTTGTATTCGCTACGCTATTGGAACAGGTTCTGTGAGTGAATAAGCACGGCATGACATGATTCCTGGGAAATCAAGACAACTCGACTCCAAAGGAGATTTTAGAACGTCCGGGTACTTGCTACATTAGTGGCCCGAGAAGCTCCATCAAAATACAATCGCCATATTTGTTGGTGCGACGAGTGTTGACTTCCGACTTCATCCCAAGATCATCATATAGCTCAACCGCATCCGCTAGTCATCGCTAAGAGATCGCAAATCGCTTGTCCTTTGACCGACTTCGTTGTTTGAAGTGCAAGTCATATCAAGACAAGAGCAAGGCCCATTTTCGCCAAACGCCAACTCATGAGGCCTACCGGTCATAAATATCCGGACGGATTTACGCGAGATAACATAAATCGCCTCGTCCACTAAATAGTGTCGGATTTCTCAATCGCGAACACTAATGCAAGGCACCGCCGCACCATTATCGAGACTCGCGACCACCAATGTTCTCCGTAATACATCGCTCGCTCGCGGACCGCCGCCGCCGCCTCGCCGGTAAAGGCGCTTAACGAAGTGATCCGCTGCCTTGACATAGATCATCGTGAACGGTTTTCCGACAAGGCAACAAGAACAGAGGTTTAGCGAGATACGATTTGATCTTCAAACGCCGACAAGCGCCGCCCCAAATAAACGCATACACTCTTCTTGTTCAATTTAGAGAATGGTTGACACTTCCGTATAGGTTCGATATGAACCGCCGGATGTACGCCAATCGCCTTTGTAACCCCCGAAGTTCTCTGCATTTCTGAGGTTGCAACTCTTGAATGGCCTTCACTTTATCGATCGACGTGGATTCCTTTGTCGGTGACGACGGCCGAGGAACTTGCCACGGACATCCCAAGGAAGGATTTGCTGGTTCATCTTTAGTCGATGAGTCCGCATGAGCTCTCAATACCGCTCTAAGATCTTTGATATGATCTCCTTTGTCACGCCACTCACCAAGTCATCGACGTAGCATTCGACCGCTTTCCCGAGATGATCCCGAAAATTTTAGTCATTGCTCGCCGGTGTGGGCCGGCTGCTTTTAAACCGAACGCATGACCGTAGCAAAATATACCGACGGGCGCTCAACCGTGTTTGGCGCCATCGGTGCATCTTGATTTGATTGTAACCCAGAAACCATCCATAAAGGACATCCTCTCAATCCACACGTATTGTCAACTATGACGCTTCTGATTGGCGAGGGAAATCATCCTTGGGCAAGCAAGTAGGTCTCTCGAGTCGCTACGCATCCTAATCGAACCATTCTTCTTCATGACCGACTATATTCGCCACCCAACTGTGTTGAATTTCCTCGATGAATCCCGATTCTATGAGTTTCTTTACTTCGCCTACGATCGCCAGAAGATTTGTGGACTAAACCGCCTTTGCATTGCTTGACAGTTTGACATCCACGCTGATGTTGAGGCGATGTGTTGCCACATTAGGGTCGAAGTCCCCGCATGTCCTCGTAGCTCCGTGCAAATACATCGATATATTCCCCGATTAGGGCGATCAACTCTTCCTTTCTTCCGGAAGAGTATTAACGATGTTTATGAGCTTAGGATGCTCCTCATCACCCATATTAGCTCGGGTTACCTCGCCCCTAGTAGGGGGTCTCTTTGTTCAATCTATCCCCAAACCGCCTCGAAGTTGATGGATCCATGGGTCTTCCCATGTTGGCATATCTTCATCACCCTCAATAGTAGCAGGATCTCGACGCATATATTCGACATCAAGGCCTTGAAAGATTCTCCGAGGCGGTGTCGTAATCCCAAGCCAAGAATCGCACTAATGTCCGCCTCCCTCATCGGGTGGATTATTATCAATCGCCCATGAGCATTCATCTTCCGAGGATGATTCGTATCCCAATCCTCGCCCAATGCATAGTAGTTATCCGCTCCCTTTGGGACATATG
Source organism: Asparagus setaceus (assembly GCA_012295165.1). Lineage (NCBI taxonomy): Eukaryota > Viridiplantae > Streptophyta > Magnoliopsida > Asparagales > Asparagaceae > Asparagus > Asparagus setaceus. The sequence goes on from WHSE01000021.1 coordinate 132,738, forward strand.
TCGCTTAGGAGGGACTCGAGGACCTCGCCCAAACATAGACCTTCTCCTTGTGCAAGTCGCACTCCCACTTCTTCATGATACCGCTGTCTCGACTATATCCGAATGTGTGGAGGATAGGCCCATTGTCATCTTCATCTTCTTCTAAGAAATGATTCTGGAACCGTGATCTCCTTTTCCGTAAACCAAGTCTTTTTCACTACTTGATCTTCGTGGGATGACTGTTCCTAAGGAATCTCTGAACCGCTTTTGTGTAAAGCAAGATGACCGAAGTAAGTGCAATTCGTGGTCGTTGTATAAACCGCTATTACATCATTCAAAGACAAAGGGTACTCTAAATCGCCATTTATTGATTCATCTGGCATTTGCCATTATAATGTTCATCCGACTTCTTCATCGCCAAGATTGATTACAAGGTACAATGTCATTCAAAACAAAACCACCACTATAATCAAGCCCCTCGACGCCTTCTTCACCGTCTGCGTCTGGGTCGATGATTCGCCGGACTCATTACCGTAGAGGAGAGAATCAAGAAATAATTTCTACCCCTTAAACGGCCGTTTGTCCGCCACCACCGCCTTGACTCATTATTCGTGGCTACATATTTGAGACACCGATGAAGAGTAGATGGGACTATAACGCTACCGGGATCCAAGGTCCACTCCAACAATAAGTTATAGGAAGTCTCGCACAATCACATAGCAGTGACTTCGACTTTAAATCCCCCATTTGGCACTTTATCCCGATTTTACCAAGCGGCCGAGACCACCGGTGTTAAACCCATAGATCATTGTGTCTGCTGACTTCACCATCGGTGGATTCCAAGGTGATACATGAGGCTAGGGCATGATGCTCATTGAACCCGGATCGATTTGGATCCTGCTAACTTCACTAGAGCCAATATACCCCGTGAAGTATAGCGCCGATCGTGTTTGAATCTCTCCCGCATATCCTCCTTTGTGCAAGGAAGTGCTTGGCTGCTGTTGCATTGTTGTGCGATTCTTCCGGACGGCTTGATCCGAAAGTGAGAAACACCTCGAAGTCGCCTGAGCTTTTGTAGAGCTTCCTGCTTCTTTGATAACGGAGCAACTCAGAGAGTTATTCGCCGGATGTTCGCCAACGGGCCATGACGCCGAAATGGTATGGAGAGTCTCGATGTTCCGGCCTATCCTCACACGGCCATTGAATCGGATCGCCGAGTTGAGCTTCCGGACTCGAGGTCGCTTTCTCCTTTGCTTCACCGCTTTTAGCAACCGTCACGTTGTTCTTTCTCCGCGACGAGTGAGAGGAGTCGGTCACCCCCGCCGACAAGTGTCTTAGCATTTGGGTTTGAGCCTCCTGATATTTGTAACTATATTCAGATCCGCCTAGTAGCGAAGACTTCAGCTTCTTTCGTGAAATTGAAGGTGGCTACTTTTTCATCATCCTTCTCTCGAATTGCTCAAGCAAAGATGGCATAGCTTGCCTTTTTCCTTGGTCTTCCTTTTTCGAGGATGTAGTCCATCGATCGCCTTCCAAAGAAGTCGTGGTGGACCCAAAGGATTTCTCCGCTTGCCGTCAGTGCGTACGAGCCCCTTCTTACGCTGTTCGTGAGGATCTTCATTCACCATCTTCATTCCTACCTTCACAATCGGCGCCGGTTGGAACCAATCCAAGGAACTGATCCGGCTTATAGAGACCGCATTTGCTCCCACCTTCTCTTTAGAGGGTTTCGAGTAATGACTCCAACATCGATCAAGGCCTCAATCTTGTCCTGAGATGGTAGCGTAACTTTGTAGGATGTACCGCCGCGGATAAGCACGCATTTAGATCCCAGAACTTGTTTGCCTCTGGTCTACAATTGGGGCAACCGGATTTTGTTGTTTTCCGTAAGGTATTTGAAGATGCCCGAACTTCTTCGCCCTGAACGAAGTTTTGGGAAACCTCGACCGGATGGTTTCGATTCGAGTTTGTTGACGCCATTGAGGCCGCGATTGTCGCTGTGCACGCTGTTTGCACCGCCGCTGTGGTTGCGCTCAACGCTTGATTAGCCGCCTACGACTTTGCCGGTGCTTTACCTTTGCCACGGGGACAAAGTTCTCTTGTGAGCATCCACTATAGGTCGACCTCTCCGCTTTCTTCCTCCTCGAATCGCCGCCTTGTCTCCACGTGATTCCAATCTTTCCAAGTCTCGACTGCAGCTCCCATTGCTTCCAACACGCCCAATGACAAGTTGTTATGACAAGTTTGAGAATGAACTTCTCCGTATCGTCTCTGCAATTCATTGCCTTATTTCAACCTCTTGACGGTTATCCATCGCTTCCCCGCTCTTCGTTTCTTGTCCAACAAAGAACCGATGGATACCTCGTGTCATCGCCGAAGAAATTGGTGAGAAACATGGCCTCCATATCGCCCCAGCCTATTAACGCCCTCGGTTTGAGACGGCGGTACCAATCGGCGCCCCACGTAAGGGTGCCAACGAATGACCGAACCATCAAGGGCTCGTCGAGATAACACCTAGATGAGACTTGAAGTAGATCAAGCGTCGAGTGGGCGATCCCTTCCGCCAAACGTAAAGTTGATGAGGTTGAATTTTGTCGGATACGGATTGATTCCCACTCCTTGTAAGGACATGGTATACCCGCTCTTTTTACCTTCGAGCGAAATCAAAGTATTGATTTTGCTCTCAAGGTCTTTAATTTTCTCGCTTCCCCTACATCTCCTCTGTAAACTGGGGAGGAACGACGGTGTTATCGCTAGCGCTTTGTCGAGCAAAGATGACCATCTACGCTCCGACCTCCTTCTCCGTCCTGTCGCTATCCGTTAAATTGACATTATTGCGACGTTTCTGCTCGCCTCGGCGGGTCCATTATCGCTCGATTCGTTGGTCATGCATTGCTCTATCTCCGCTGCATGGCTGCCCATCTCGCTTAAAGTCGCCCTTGCTTGGTTAGGCCTCTTCAAGCATCCGGGACACTTGATCCGCGATCATGAACGCCGCAAGGTTGTCCTATGCCGAAATTGTATTATCGGAAGCCATTGCGGAGCCGCATCCCACACTTCATCATCTCGAGGGTAATCCCCGCATCTTGCGATATTGGGTCGTTTAACAGCTCCGACCGCAATCGAAGTCATTCGCTATGATGCTCCGAACTGCATGACGCCCCTCCTGCTGGTCATATTGATGGTAACACTCGGCATTATCACCCCGAGGCTTCCATCTCTTTTAAGAAGTGTCTTAACTTGTTCGCATTCTCGCGAAGCCTATCAAAACCGACGCTTTTCCGAGTCGCTTTAGCTAATTGCACTGATAACAATGCCTTGATCGGCCGAGCACAAGCAAGGCATGTTTGATTCTCGCTCTCTTCGATTTCCACTGCACGATAGTACAACTCGTCAAGATGAATACCGGAGCAACCTATCGTGGTTGGCACGACTTCTCGTGTATAACGCTGTCATCGCCGATGAGAGCCGCCTCCTTCCGAGAACAAATAGGTTTTCATAAGTCACCGCAACGCATCAAAGTGTGATTCTTCGACGCTCTCTGACTTCGATTTGAAGCCCGGCGAAGCAAAATGCAGTTTTTCTTATCTTTGTGGGTACGACTCAGATAGGAGTGACCCGCATTCCTTTAACCGACCTAGGCGATCCTTGACGGTAAGCCCGGGTCGTGGCGAGAGCTTCACGGAAGTTCTGTACGACGGAGGTGACTTCGTGTCAACCACTTTGCCGAGGTGCTCACAACCGATTTGAGCACGGAGCGTGAGTTGGCCCGCCGCGAGCTAAGCTTGATGTTGGTTTCGGCCGGGTTGAAGCCTCGACGGACTTAGGCTTCCAAGCTAGCCGAAGGTCGACGACTTCTGGTCAGCCTCCTTCTTTCAACTCGCCGCTTGTTGCACAAAGTTCGCGGCTTGCGCCGAGGCGCCGCTGGCGCCCGGATACGCTCGCGCGGATCGATTCCGCTTGACTCGACCCATTCGTCCGTCACGGCCAGAGGAATCGGGCTACAATCTCGCATTTCTCCGAAGTCAACTTGATCTTAGATCCGCCATAGCGCGACCCCATCCATTGATTCTTTCGCCGGGCTAATTGTTTCGCCAGCGCCGACGCCGCCTCGACCTCTCTTGAGAGAGTCACGACGCCATTGGCGGAATCGACTCCGCAGCACGGGTTCAAGGTTTGGCCGCTGTTAGGGCCGGGAACCACCGCTGTCTCCGCGCCTTGACGGCGGTGGTGGTGGATTTTTCGCCTCGCGACTGAGGCCATCGGGTCTTCCTGCAGCGAGACCATCTTGGACTTATGGGGAACCGGATCCGACGAGGAGGAGAGGTATTCTTCATACTTTCTCCGGTCGAACTCGAACTCGACTCTCCTCGATGACCGATCGGATCCTGGTTGCGCACATCGACGCTTTGTCGAAGTTGGCTCCCACCGTGGTCGCCGCCTTGTTCATGGGGAAAGTTGGTTGGTTATTCATTGCTTGTTTGAACTGCGGTTGTTCCTTGCCTACAACAAAATTTCAAACAAAGAAAATGCCTTTATTTTGCGCACAATGAAAACGAAAATTACAACTCTCTTCCTTTTGTGAACAAACACGAGGATCTCTATTTACCGATCCTCGCTATGCGGGTTCTTTGCCCGTGTCGGGACTTTTATTCGTCCGCTGACCACCGCAATCCCGATCCTCCGTAAACCTCGTTCGAACTACAGACGAGGGGCTCGCTTCACGAAGGAAACGGCTACCGAGGGGATCACACTCACGGCGAGAGGATCGTCATGGGATCACACTCACGGCGGAGAGGATCGCCGAGCGGGTGAGATCTACAAGGAGAAATCACAGCTATCCCCGAGGTTAAGACGGCTTAACCTAGAGGGTATCAGAAGTTCGACCCGAAGTTTGTTTACCTTCCCCATATGATCCGACCGGACTTGAGCTCTCACGGCGTTCGAACCGTAGGCCGAGATCTCACAGGGCTCTTCGAAGTCCGCCAAAATCACCAAGTCCCCACCAAGACCAAATCCAACCCTCCATGAGCAAGACCCCCATTTATACAAAACCAAAGCAGGCACATGCCAACTGGCTCCACCACTTGGTCGAGCCACTTCTACCACTGTCGAGGCTCCTGGCCAAGTTGTCGAGGTGGTTCTACCAAGCGTCCGAGCCCCGGCCACTTGTCGAGCCCGCCAAGTTGGCCGAGGTGGTTCGCCAAGCTGCCGAGCCTCCTCGGCCACTTGGTCGGTGTGACGCAGCCCTCCTGGCCACTTGTCGGCACCTCTACAGCAGCCGAGGTGGCTCTACCAAAGTGGCCGAGCCACCTTGGCCAATTTGGTCGAGGTTTATCACGGGCCCGTCGTTCGCTGCCGCTTTTCCGTCGACTTCTCCGCGATTCTTCACGATTCTTCGGTCTTCCGGGCTTAGTTTTGTCGGTGATGTCGCCGTGTTCGAAGTCCGTGGTCCGATCAACTTTCGTGAGCTCAAACGGTTCGCTTGCATCGACGGACTAAGCACGGTTGATTCCGCCTTGTCAACGTTTGAGTTTAGCCAACTCGCTTCGTTGAGCTTCGCTGCCGGTTTTCTCCACGACGCCGCTTCATTGCTCAGACGCCGACTCACTTTACGCTTTTGGCGAATCACGCCGACGGCGCTCGTCGCCGCCGGATGGATCGGGTTGTCAACCCACCGCTTACGAGTCTTGTTCGGTACCGATAAGCAATTTTAACGCCTACAAGGGTAAGCAAATTGGTCGGCCAGAATAGCGCTGTGATTTCTCTAGTAGATCTCACCGCCCGCGATCTCTCCTTCATGAGTGTGATCCCCGGCGATCCTCCTTCTCGGAGTGTGATCCCTTAGGCACGGAGCCCTTCACGCCTATAGTTCCGTAACCCGGGTTTCCACGGATCGAATTGCGGTGGTCCACGGACAATTCAAGTCCCCAGACGTGCGAAGAACCCACACGAGCGAGGATCCCGATAAACGGATCCGAGCGTTTGTTCACTCAGGAAGAAGTTGTACTTTTCGTTTTCATTGTACGCCTTAAAATAAAAGGCATTTCTTTTTGTTTGAATTTTGTTGTAGGCCCAAGAAGCTGTAAACGAGTTCAAGCGACAATGAATACAAAACCGACTTTTACCACGAACATCGATGATTAAGTCATTGATTTTAAATTTATGATCTGTTTTTAGATTTAATCTTACCTGTTGATTGTTAGGAGTATATAGACTCTTTCCTCATATTTTTTATCAGAGATCCCTAACCTAATTGAGAGAGAAAAAGAAAGAGGGAGGGGAGAGAGAGAGGGAGAGAGAGAGAGAGAGAGAGAGAGAGAGAGAGATTCAATTTGGTGAAAGGATCTTACCCAGACTTCTCAGAAAGCATCCTCGAAGTTGTTCTTGATTATCCTATCTTCAACCTTCGAGGAGTGCTACCTTTAGACTTCATCATCATTGCCGTTCTTCTCAGAGCTTTGCTTCAATCATTAGGAGAACGGTTTGCACAATCAAAGGACTATAAGATCTTTCTAGTTGCGCTTAATTGTTATTTATTTCTTTGTATCAAACTTATTTTCACGGTGTACTCAAGCCGGGGTGAATTGAGAGTTTATGGTGTACTCAAGACAGGGTTGAATTGAGGAATTGGTCACTAGATAGGGCTAGGGATACTCGTGTGTAAAGAGTTTAGGTTAGACAACTAGTTTGGAAGAAACTAGGGTTTCGATGTTGTAAGCCTACTGAATCGGGTGTGCGATTTAGAGAACTTTCACATAGTGAGGAAGCCCCTTCAAGAGAAGAAATATTGGATGTAGGGTTGTTTATCCGAACCACTATAAAATCTCGTGTATTTTGGTTGTGGTTATTTTTGTGATTATTGCATTGCTTATTTTTTATTATTATTGTTTTATTTCGTTGCATATTCGTGATATCTCAAAAATAGTAGGCAATGCTATTCACTCCTCTCTAGGCTTGCATCACAAATCCAACAAATGTACCTAATTATAATCCTCGAATTAAATCTGTAGAAAGTAATCTGACAACATCAAGAGAGTTGAGACGAATATTTAGGAATCAAAATAACTAATGAGGTTGAGTATCTTACGCTAGGTCATAGCTTCAAGGAGGATAAGAGCACATTGGCAATGTTATATGGGTGAACACTGCTGAGTAGTATAACATGGTCATGCACATCCATTACAATTTATGTAACATTATCGGTATTAGTGAAGGTTTTATGTTGCACATTCTTTGGGTGTTGTTATATAATTGTTATACTATTTTAGAAGTTATCTTGTTAAATCGTACGCAGTGATCAGTCATGTGCCGCATGGAGATCATTTAATCAAAGATTTTATTAAATTTATATTTAACCTATAACAAGTGCATGATAACTATATGTGTAATCATTGGAAATCATAACATACTGCTAGATTAGAGATGCAAGCCTGGGGGGTGGGTGAATATGTTTGCTACAGTTTTTCTCTAAAACACAAAATATGCAGCGGAAATAGAAGAATAAAAGCGAATAACCAAACAAAAAACCAACCAAGGAACATGCGAGATTTTTATAGTGGTTCGGATAACAAGCCTACGTCTACTCTTCCTTCTCACGAAGGGGCTTGCTCACTATGACTAGCGTTCACCTGAATCACAACCCAATTCAGTAGGCTTATAAAGACCGCACCCTGAAATCTACCCTAAACTATCGTCTAACCTAACTCCTCACAGATGAGTAACACCAAGCCCTAGCTAGTCCTAACCCTCAATTATCACTGGCTTGAGTACGTCGTAAAAACAAAATGAAACAAAACTACCAAAATAGTTTAAGTGCAAATTGATAAGATCTCACAACCCTTTTTCTAAGTAAACCGTTCTTGAAAAGATTGAGGCAAAGCTTGATGAAGAAATGATGATGATATTGAATCTAAAGGAAATTCTTCTTGCTAAAATGATTTGAAGATGCCGAGTGCGATGAGAAAGAGTTTGATGAGGCTCTAGGGGTTCAAATCACAAATCAATTCTTCTTCACAAACCTAGAATAAATGCTCTCTTTATTCTCTCAAAGCTCTTCTTTTCTTAAAGCATAGAACATCTCCAAAATATGATCTCTCTTTTCTTAAAGCTTTGAACCTCTCCAAAATATGATCTCTTTCTATCTTATATAGCTTCTGATAAATAAGGAAAGAGATATTGAAATTATAGTAGAAGTTGGAGATGAAAGGAATCAACGAACGGTTGTGACTGCCAAAATGCGTCATTACCATCGATAGTTCCTCATGACCATCGATTGACCATTGATGGTTCCTTGAGCACCATCGACCATCGATCGACCATTTATGGTTCCTTGAGCACCATCGATGATTTCACGACCATCGATGGTTCCCTGGTTGACTGTAGATCATCGATGGTCTTTTTATGAGTTTATGGAAATCTATGATTGTGCACTGCACACCATCGATGGTTCAGGGGACCATCGATGGTTCCATGTAGATTATCCATAGTTTGAAATCAACTTTTTGAATTTTATTTGACTATTCACTATAGACCATAGATGAGCTTTGACTAGGGGTGCATTCGGTTCGGATACTGTTCAGATTTGACACTTACCATATTCATATCCACTTTCTTAAAACGGATACGGATACGGATACGGATATTCATTGGTAAGAAAAAAACATGACCATATCCGCACTAAACGGAAACGGATACGGTTCGGATATTAGATAAGTGGATAAGGATAGAATACGGATATTAATCGGATATTTGGGAAACGGATATGAATCGGATATGACAAAAAACATACATATGATTATAATATTTCGTACACTAAATATAACTAAAAAACATTCATTTATTAAACATAACTAAGATAAGTTTATTCAAGCATATAGAAATTGTCACCTCATAGACATAAATACAAGTCCTCATATAATTCTCAAGTCTAATCCAAACAACAAAAAAGTGTCGAAACAGTATCCGGATATCCGAACCGTATCCGCATTTTCGACCAAAAACCGTATCCGAAACCGTATCCGGATGAAAATCAAACAACAAAAAAGTGCAGAAACCGTATCTGGAAAAAGTGCAGAAATCGTATTCGGATATCCGAACCGTATCCGCAATTCCGATCTGAAAACCGTATCCGAAACCGTATCGGGATGAAAAACCAAAACCATAACCGTATCCGAAACCATATCCGGCCGGTTTCAATTTTTTCCTACCATATCCGCTTTCTAAACGGATACGGTTGCGATCGGTCCGGATATATCCGGACCGTATTGCACCCCTAGCTTTGACTATTGATGATTCATTGTAGAGCATTGATGGTTCTAAGGCTGAAATCAACGTAAATACTGATTTTTGCTTCGTTTCGCCTCATAAACTTTGTATACCTATTTTCACATGTACTATATCGTCTCAAATAAATATTAGTACCAAATGAGAGTTGTTATTACTCAAACAAGAAATATTGTATGGACTTCGTCCTAACAATCTCTCCCTTTGATAATAAAAACTTGAAATTTAAAATACCAAAAATATGTACATATGAGATATAGATATAAAAACATAAGCACAAAAATACTTTCATAAAAGGAAAAGATATGCAACACTCTCCGACATTCATGCATTCATAAAAGTGTAAATATATACATGTATTGTAACAACTCCCCTAAAATAACGATCGAGTGTTTCAAAATTTTTAAATCAAAGCAATCAAATCGAAACATGAAACCATTTGAAAAATACACTTAGTGAAAAAATCCACTCAGCAAAGAAAGTTTTTCAAATTTTTCAAATTTCATACCAAACCTTCTCCCCTTTTGTTACTAGTAAAGATGAAAAACACACCAATGGTTATACTTTATACCTAAACAAATCTAGATAAAAATCATCCAAAGGTGTAATGAAGAGAAATACACACCAGTTCACACAGAAAATTATAGAAAATACAGCACATGAGATTCAAATCCAATCATAAAATACATGAATACGGGAAAAATCATATTAAAAATCACACACAAAATGATAAAATATCATTGTAAAGTATATGAAACAAATAGTAAAAAGAATTATGCTAGTTTACTTGATAAATTCAGATATACCAAAGAGAATAATGAGCAAGAATAATACTTGAATTGCCTCAACCTTAGAAACTAAGGATCAAAGTGTCACCTTATCACCTCAACTGCGTAGGATTTTTAAGAGGAAGAACAATTGTGTTTGGCGGGCGATATATACTACCTCTAAATACATCAAAATTCAAGATAGGATGGCTACCCTTTGAGATAGGCACAAAATTTATCCACGAGTCTGGGACTTTGATCATCTTTTAACAAATACACTCAATTTTGCTATGGGTTTTAGAGTGTGGATCTTTGATCATCTTTCACGTTTACACTCTTTTACTTGATATTTTTAGCACAAATGTACTTTTGTACATGTAAAGAATATGTGTGTGCTGAAATTCAAGTCAAATAATAAGCTCAAAAACTCTTGATATATTCTAAAAATACCTTATAAACCAAATACAAAAACTCTTAGCCATTATCTCACAATATAAAATAGGATAAGTATTAAAAAAAGCTGTGTGAAAATATAATATAAAATATCTTGTGAAACAATGTCTCAAGAAATCAAATTTTTATCTTTGTGTGCACATATACATCTACTACTGTTATAATAAAAGCAAAACCCAAAAACAATCCCATGAATAGTAAATCCTATATGGCCCAATCACAAGGAGCCATGTCAGCCTCTCAAAAGTTTCAAAAGAAAAAAATCCAAATCCAAATAAGTCACAATCCCAGATCTCAGATTCAAAAATTCAAAAAAAAAACTCCCAGTTTAAAAAGCCCCCTCCTTTTCTTTATAACCTCTCTCGAATACCGCCCAACTCATTCACTACTCACGAAACCCCTCGCTCTCAAAACCTCTGCTCTTTTTGTTCCCCTCTCTCAAGACCCCCTCTCTTCTCTCTCTCTCTCTCTCTCTAAAATTCTTCACTGTAGAACATGCACAAAACATGCACAAGCTTTGCTTAGTAGTCGACTAATCTGCAGAGTAGTCGATTAATCTGCAGATGACGAAAGGTGTGTTTCGCTATCTGGAGTAGTCGACTAATCTGTGTTGTAGTCGACTAATCTACAGTGAGTAGTCACTAATCTGAGTAGTAGTCACTAACTGGCAGATTCAAAACGGGTTTTGGTTTTAAACCCGTTCGCTTAGAGTTTATATATAACCCTAAACCGATTATTTGAAAGTAATCAAGCACGCATTTGGAGCACTTTTCGTGAGGGTTTTGTGCATCTTTGGAGAGGAGATCTTTGAGAGATTGAGAAGTTTGTTTTAGGGTTTCTTTGTGAGAACTTGTAATCCTAATTTGTATTCTCTTTCTATTAGTGAAAATCCCCCTCCTTACCTCGTGGACGTAGGCAACTTGCCGAACCACGTGAAATCTCGCGGTCTTTACTCTTTATTGTGTTATTTGCTATCGCTTTGTGGTGGTTTTCTCGACGGTTCCATGGCCCAACAATTGGTATCGTGAGCTATTGTTCGATTGGAAGTGTAATTTCTAATTTGAGGGGTGTTCGTGATTCCGAGAGAAGCGGATTCACGAAGACAAACAGAGGATGGCGCAACCAAGAATCACCAAAGTGGGAAAATTCGAGATTGAAAAGTTCAATGGGAAGAACGATTTTTCCTATTGGAGGATGCGATGAAAAACTTTCTAATTTCGCAAAAATTGCACAAGGCTTTGGATGGAAAGGAGAAGAAGAACAAGGATATGTCCGATGAGGATTGGGAGGAGTTGGATCCGGAAGCACGGGCCGACATCCTATGCCTCGAGGGATGTAGCTTGGTAGATGGAGGAAAACCGTGTGGAAGAAGTTAGAGGGTACCTTCATGACGAAGAGTCTAACTAACCGGATCTACTTAAAATCCAAATTGTATACTTGCAAGATGGAGGAGGGCTCATCAATCCAGAACACATCAACAAGTTTGATAGGATCATATCAGATTTGAAAGACATAGATGTTAAAGTAGAGACGAGGATCAGCGCTTTACTACTTCTGTCTCGCCAAGTCTTATGAGAACCCGGTGCAAACACTCGAGGCGGAGAAAACGAAGATGGATGAGACTAGAACGCACTTCTAGCGGACGATCTTCTAAGATCGCAACTAGTGACATACATCGCTGTAATGGGAACAAGCGCAGGGACTGCTTGCAAGAGGAAGGAGCAATGAGCGAGGAAAAGGCAAGGGAGGAAAGTCTAGATCTAAATCAAGACCTCTTAAGGGAAAGGATGTTTCAAGCGCGGTGAATGGCATTTCAAAGTCGTGTCAAATAAGAGAGTAGGTGGAAAGAAGAATAACAACAAGACCGAGAGGAGAGGGCAAGGAAGAAGCGAAGCACGCTTCGCAGGGGAAGGCGAGCAAGGAATGCTATGTCACCGTGGCGGAGATCTCCCGAAGTGGATTTTGATTCGTTGCTCTTACCATATGTGTCCAAATAGGAAGTGGTTTACTACCTACGAGGCATTGATGGGGAACTGTATTGATGGGGAATAACCATGCTTGTAAAACAAGGGGCTAGGTAATATCAAAATCAAGATGCATGATGGAGTGGTTCAACCTGACCGGATGGCATTCCCTACTTGCGAAGAATCTTATCTCGCTTGGTGCTTTGGACTTGGTTGCGGATTGTGACGGAAACGGAGTGAAGAAGGTTGTTCGTGGTTCCTTAGTAGTGATGAAGGGTGTTCCGCCACGGTAATCTATATCTCGTAACACTCGGTGACAGGAGATGCAAACGTTGGAACCGAAGGAAGTGGTGGAGACCCATGTGAGCACACACGGTTATGGCATAGCTTGGGCACATGTCGGAGAAGGGTCTAGTTCGCTTTGGTAAAGAGGGTCTCATTAAGAATCAAGGAACCCAAAGATGGATTTTTAAGGGATGTGTGTATGGAAAGTCACACAGTCAAGTTTCTAAACAAGAAGTCTAAGAGCAGGATACTAGATTATGTGCACACGGACGCTTTCCGCTCGCATACAACTTCAAGGGTGGTTCCATTATGTCTCGCTTATTGATGATTATTCTAGGTATGCTTGGATTTACTTCTGAAGCACAAGAATGAGGTGTTGAGACATTCAAGAAGGAGAACAATGGTTGAGAATGTGACAGAAAGAAATTGACCGAGATCGATAACCAGACAGAGTATACATGGTGCTTTCAAGGAGTTCGCGGATCAGGAGGAATTGTTCGACATCGGACAAGTGTCTACACCACGCCAGAATGGGGTCGGAGAGATCGAACCGAACACCCGGAAAAAGCGCAATGAGTATGCGATCTTATGCGTGATTGGGCAACGAATGGGCGGCGTATGGCTGTTTGTTACATTGTGAACCGCTCACCACATTCGACATTGATGGTGATACACCCTATAGTGGTCAGGAGCATGTAGATTATGATAGGCCGTAATTTTCTGGATGTACCGCCTACTATCACGCCAACCAGGGAAAGCTTGACGCGAGGGCCAAGAAGGCAATATTCTTGGGATATGCAAGGGCGTAAAGGCTATTTTGGTGTACCGGAAGATTCAAAGTTCGATCACAGGATGTTACCTTTGATGAGAAATCCATGATTGCTAGGGCGCCCAAGGATGATGGTGTTAGGATCGGGAGACTTCTAAGTCTCGTGTTATTGAAATAGAACCTAAAGACCAACTAGGTTCTAATCGCGGCTCAAGTCAGGTAGATGATGAGCTTGAGCGGGAGGAGGTTCAGAAAGAAAATACACGTGCACTACAACAACAAAGGCTCGTGGATAATTTGGCTTCCACTAGGCCAAAGCGAGCATACAAGGTGTGACCGGGGCTGATCAACCCTAAAGCACTACAAGGGCATATGGTTGAATACGCACTCTGGAGGAGGACGAATGGTCTCCTTCAAGGAAGCTATTCGAGACAAGGATAGTGAGAGTTGGTTGTCATGATGGAGGAAGAGATGGAATCTCTTCGAAGAACATATATATATATATATATATATATATATATATATATATATATATATATATATATATATATATATATATATATATATATATATATATATATATATATATATATATATATATATATATATATATATATATATATATATATATATATATAAGGGAATAGTATACACCTAACTTTTTTATACATTGATGTTGCCTTTATTAGATTTGTGCCATCAAGAGATACACAAATCTCAAAATGGGCTTTATATCTTTCATGGGCTTTATATATATATATATATATATATATATATATATATATATATATATATATATATATATATATATATATATATATATATATATATATAAATGAGCTTTAAGTGGATGAGATATTTGCCCATCAACTTTTTTATCCATTAGATTTTTCTGAAATTTGTACAAAACATGAAGGATATCTTTGAGATATGTGCATTGATTTGCATCATATACTAGCACAAATCTCAAAGCACATCTAATGGATAAAAAAGTTGGTGGACAAGTGTTTCTATCTACTTAAGTTTATGAGCTTTACTCATATGTATATATATATATATATATATATATATATATATATATATATATATATATATATATATATATATATATATATATATATATATATATATATATAACACTCTTTATTCCTTGGTGATTTTGTTCTACTTTATTGGGCTTTCTAAGTGACCATTTAAGGAGTTTTGGGCCATTGAATCCCAACCCAATTGATCTTAGATCATTAAGTATGAAAATACTCATTGGGCTTAATTACTCGGTCAACTTAGACTTAGTAAGATAGAACCATCTTGGAGTTCAAGAGATTTTTTTGTGCCTATTTTTCAAGACTCTTATTTTATATATATATATATATATATATATATATATATATATATATATATATATATATATATATATATATATATATATATATATATATATATATATATATATATATATATATATATATATATATATATATATATATATATATATATATATATAGAGAGAGAGAGAGAGAGAGAGAGAGAGAAATGGAAAAACTTGGTACCAAGTTCCTTAAAGAACTTGGTAGTGATGTGGACAAATTTGGTCCAATGTGTTTCACTTTTAAAAAATCTTTCTCTCTCTTTCTCTCTTCTCTCTATTTCTCCCTTGAGGTGTGGACCTGATTTGTCCAATCTCACTACCAAGTTCCTTTTAAGAAACTTGGCACCAAGTTCTCCATATTCTCTATATATATATATATATATATATATATATATATATATATATATATATATATATATATATATATATATATATATATATATATATATATAGAGAGAACTTTCCATAAACTTAAGTTTATAAGGAATAGGATACACCAACTTTTTATTCATTAATGTTGCCTTTAGATTTGTTAATCAAGAGATACACAAATCTCAAAATGGGCTTCATATCTTTCATGGATCCCAATGCAACATCAATGGATAGAAAAGTTGGTGTATGACTATTCCCTATAAACTTAAGTTTATAGAGATTATATATATATATATATATATATATATATATATATATATATATATATATATATATATATATATATATATATATATATATATATATATAGAAAAATATTTAGATTAAGAGAACTTGAAATTTTATTTTTCACTCTAAGCTAAGCATGTAAAAAATTCATTACTTTAATTACAAATCTAAGTTGGACTATAGTGAAGTATACTATTTTAAAAATCATTTCTTAATATATTTATTTAGAGTTATCATAAAAGGTTAATTTGAATATAAAGCTAACTAAGAATTAGAAAATTTAAAGGTTATCAAATAGATCGATTATTAATTAATTCTATTAAGTTGGCAAGTGACTTTTTTGGTGAAAAGAAAAGAAAATATGAACTAAAGGGTAAAGAAAAGAAAAAAATGATAAAGTAAAGAGAAAGATGACTAGTCCCCACCCCAACACATAAATTTTCGCATTATCCTCAATGCGAACTATATGATGCATAAGGTAAAGCATATAGAAATTGTCATACACCTTTACGTAATAAATAATTAATTTGATTTAATAAGATTGGGGTTATGAGAAGAATTTGAAGGGTTATAATTTGTGTATGTATGCATGTATGTGATTATGTGTGCATGTATGTATTTTGGCGTGTATTTTTGGAAGAAATATTTTAACATGGCAACACTCTTTTATAATAGTACTCTTGTATGGTGTATGTCGCTTGCACGAGTCATACCTAACATCTTTTTACTCAAATGGCATCATGCTAAGTTTTAAAGAAAGGAAAGAAAGGTGCCATTCCATGATTTTTGAAACTAAAGGATCACAATACATTTAAAGTTCGCGGATCGCCAGGATGTTACCTTTGATGAGAAATCCATGATTGCTAGGGCCCAAGGATGATGGTGTTATGACCTGGGGAGACTTCTAAGTCTCTGTTATTGAAATAGAACCTAAAGACCAACTAGGTTCTAATCGTGCTCAAGGGGAAGTCGTAGATGATGAGCTTGAGCAGAGGAGGTTCAGCAGGAAAATCATACGTACTACAACACAGCAGTCGTGATAATTTGGCTTCCACTAGGCAAAGCCAGCATACAAGCAGGCATCAAGTCGGGGCTGATCAACCCTAAAGCACTATGGCAAGCTAATATGGTTGAATACGACTCTGTGGAGGAGGATCACCGGTCTCCTTCAAGGAAGCTATTCGAGACAAGGATAGTGAGAGTTGTTGGGCTGCGGAGGAAGAGATGGAATCTCTTCGAAGAACCAAACATGGGAGGTGGTCCCATTGTCTGGAGGAAAAGTGTTGTAAGTGGGTGTATAAAAGAAAGGAAGATCCGTGGTTCTGTGTAAGATACAAGGCGAGGCTAGTGGCTAAGGGTTTTGCACGTAAAGAGGGTGTGGATTACAATGAGATATTTTCTCCTGTGGTGAAACATACTTCTATTCGGTGCTATTGAGTATTGTTGCTCATGGTGATTTTGAGTGGATCAACTCGATGTTAAAACGTTCTCTTCACGGAGACTTGGATGAAGAGATCTACATGCATCAACCCGAGGGCTACAAGGTTGAGGATAAGGAGAATCATGTGTGTCGCTTGAGGAAGTCATGGATTAAAGCAATCTCCTAAAGGGTACAAGCGATTTGACTCTTCATGCCGAAGCATGGATTTTCCGGCGATCATGACTCATTGTGTTTACATTCGAAGCTTCATGGAGGTAATTTTATCTATCTTCTTTGTATGTGGATGACATACTTATTGCTTCTAAGGTGGAGATAGATAGGTTGAAATCTCAACTTGGTGAAGAGTTCGAGATGAAGGACATGGGTGTCTAGCAGAAAATACCGGTATGGAGATTAGAAGAGAGCGGCGAATCGATCATTGTTCTTGAGTCGGAAGGGCTACAGAGCCGGTGGTGATCGTTGAGGTTCGGGATGCAAAGTGCTAAGTCGGTGGTGAATTCACACCTTTAGGCTTTCGGTAATCAATCTCCCACTGAAGGCGAGATTGGCCGGAGCCGGTTCCTGCGCGAAAGGCGGCGTAATGGTGTAATGTACGCCCGTGATATTTTCAAAGTGTTAGTGTGGCCCGAGATTCATGGCGAACCGGAAAGGCGCCGGGAAGCAAAGAAGTGGGTCCCATGTACTTAAAGGCAAATTGATACGGTCCGTGTTTTGGTGGAGAAACATGTCGATTGATCTGCTTTGGACTCTCGATTATCGCGGCGATCTAGATAGACGACGATCTACTACCGGTTATGTATTCAAGATACATGGGGCTCTAAGTTAGTTGCGATCGATGTTGCAGCTACAAAGCACCTCTCACGAGGCTGAGACATACCATGGTGAGGGAGTGAAGGAAGCATTGTGGTTGTGGTCTTCTAGACGATTTGGGATTGAGCAGAAACGTGAACTTGTGGTGACAAATGAGTAATTCACTTGGCAAAGAATCAGTTCATCATGCCTGCAAGCATATCGATGTTAGGTATCATTTTATGCGGATGTCATAGAGGAAGGTGATATTTCTCTCATGAAGGTGCACACGAATGAGAATCCCGGACATGTTAAAAGGTGGTACGTAGTAAGTTTAAGCATTGCTTCATTCGCTTCACTGTTGATTTGCCCAAGAGGGCATGGCCCTTGGGCGTAATGGGTAAGGTGGAGATGATTTGATGTGAACTACGGTGAGCTTGATCCCTGGAGGCACGTGAGGCGTCAAGTGTAGCATTTACTGGATTGGCCTGGATTGGCTAATGGTGATCTCTAGATGTTCTTGGTGTTCTTCGGTGTTCACCAAAATTTGAGGTAAATCAAATGATGCACGAGGTGGAGAATTAGAACATGGCGCACAAGCAGGGCTTAGTAGTCGACTAATCTGGCAGAGTCGACTAATCCTGCAGCACGCTAAAGGTGTGTTTCTCGCTTGGGTCCGAAAGTAGACTAATGCATGTTGTAGTCATAATCTGTTAAAGTGACTATCACCAAGTAGTAGTCACTAATCCTGGCGATTCAAAACGGTTTTGGTTTTAAACCCGGTTCGTTTAGAGATATATAACCTAAACCGATTATTTGAAAGTAATCAAAGCGATTTTGCAGCCTTTCTGAGGGTTTTGTGCATCTTTGGAGAGGAGATCTTTTGAGAGATTGAGAAGTTTGTTTTAGTTTCTTTGTGAGAACTTGTAATCCTAATTTGTATTCTCTCTTTCTATTAGTGAAAATCCCTCCTTACCCCCGTGGACGTAGGCACCTGTCAACCACGTAAATCTCGCGGTCTTTACTCTTTTATTGTGTTATTTGCTATCGCTTGTGGTTTTCTCGACGGTTCGCCGGTCCGCTACTTCAACATTCACATATCTGTCCTTCGTTCCATCTTTTCCTCAACTCTTTATCAAAATTGCATCAACGACGATGCTCTCTCACTCTCGCCCAATTCGCATCGTTCCACCTCCACCGCTTCTCCGAACCATCGCGACTTTTGACGATGAAAACAATTGCCAAACCCTAAAATTAGGTGACTTCTTTCCCTCGCAAAAATTGCATATGTGAAAACCTAATCATATTCATTGTATTCAACAATACAAGATGCCCCAAAGATAACTTCTTGAAGTATTTCCCATACAATCGTGGGTAATGAGAAGCTAAAAAATGAAGCCCATGTCTTTGAAATCCAACGATCGTAATGCCTATAAAAGAGAAAATGATTCTTTGTTTGGAAATTGAAAACCTATTCGATCGGTTGGATTTGGGGCTTTTAATGGTTGATTGATTGGGGTTTGTTGTAGATTGTTGATGCTATATTCCATGTACTATATTTGGATATGGATCTCAAGAAGTTTGTTGATGTGCATATATATATATATATATATATATATATATATATATATATATATATATATATATATATATATATATATATATATATATATATATATATATATATATATATATATAGTATATATATATATATATATATATATATATATATATAATATATATATATATATTATATATATATATAAAGAGATGACAGCAGAAATGACAAAGGGACATACACCTCACTACCAAATTGATAAAAAAACATGGTTGGGATTCTCAAGCATAAATTTCATATTTCTCTATATATATATATATAATCAAGAAGTTTATTAATGCATATATATATATATATATATATATATATATATATATATATATATATATATATATATATATATATATATATATATATATATATATATATATATATATATATATATATATATATATATATATATATATATATATATATATATATATATATATATATATATATAGAGAGAGTGAAGAAATTTATAAATTTAAGTATAGAATAGATACACCAATTTTTTTATCTATTGATGTTGCTTTAGATTGTGCCATCAAGAGATGCACAAATCTTAAAATGGGCTTTATATCTTTCATGGATCCCAAGGCAACATCAATGGATACAAAAGTTGGTGATGACTATTCCCTATAAACTTAAGTTTATAGGAGATTTCTATATATATATATATATATATATATATATATATATATATATATATATATATATATATATATATATATATATATATATATATATATATATATATATAAAAATGGAAAATTTATACTAAAAGCTAATAAGATTAGTGATGGACAAATGTGGTCCACATATGAAGGAGTTGAGTGAATTTTATAAAAACCTTCACTTTTAGCCAAATCCAAACCCCTTGATGTGTGGACCAAATGTGTCCACATCACTACTAAGTCCCATCGAGAAACTTGGTACTAAGATCATATTTCTCATATATATATATATAAAGCTCCTATAAACTTAAGTGGATAGAGATATTTGTCCATCAACTTTTTATCCATTAGATTTGCTTTGAAATTTGTACAAAACATGAAGGATATCTTTGATATATGTGCATTGATTTGCATCACATTCTAGCACAAATCTCAAAGCACATCTAATGGATAAAAATTTGATGGATAAGTGCTTTATCCACTTAAGTTTAGGAGCTTTATGCTTCTCTCTCTCTCTCTCTCTCTCTCTCTATATATATATATATATATATATATATATATATATATATATATATATATATATATATATATATATATATATATATATATATATAGATATATATATATATATATAGAGAGAGAGAGAGAGAGAATAAATTTATAAACTTGTTTATAGAGTACATCAACTTTTTATCCATTGATGTTACCTTTAGATTTGTGCCATCAAGAGATGCACAAATCTCAAAATGGACTTCATATCTTTCATGGATCCCAATGCAACATCAATGGATTAGAAAAATATGATCATTCCTATAAACTTAAGTTTAGAGATTTGCTATATATATATATATATATATATATATATATATATATATATATATATATATATATATATATATATATATATATATATATATAGAAAATATTTAGATTAAGAGAACTTGAAATTGTATTTTTCACTCTATGGTAAGCATGCAAAAAATTCATTACTTTAATTACAAGTCTAAGTTGGACTATAGTGAAGTATACTATTTTAAAAATCATTTCTTAATAAATTTATTTAGAGTTATCATAAAAGGTTAATTTGAGTATAAAGCTAACTAAGAATTAGAAAATTTAAAGGTTATTAAATAGATCAATTATTAATTAACTCTATTAAGTTGGCAAGTGACTTTTTTGGTGAAAAGAAAAGAAAATATGAACTAAAGGGTAAAGAAAAGAAAAAATGATAAAGTAAAGAGAAAGATGACTAGTCCCCACCCCCACATAAATTTTCATTATCCTCAATGCGAACTATATGATGCATAAGGTAAAGCATATAGAAAATGTCATACACCTTTACGTAATAAATAATTAATTTGATTTAATTAGATTGGGGTTATGAGAAGAATTTGAAAGGTTATAATTTGTGTATGTATGCATGTATGTGATTATGTGTGCATGTATGTATTTTCGTGTATTTTTAGAAGAAATATTTTAACATGGCAGCACACTTTTATAATAGTACTTGTATGGTGTATGTGCGTTGCACGTAGTCATACTTAACATCTTTTTTTTTACTCAAATGGCGTCATGCGAAGTATTAAAGAAAGGAAAGCAAGGTGCCATTCCATGATTTTTGAAACTAAAGGATCACAATACATTTAAATTATAGAACTTTTCGACAAATTAAAAGAAATATCAAAGTTCAAGTTTTAACGATTTTGGATGGAAATATGGCTTAGTGATTTGCTTAATATTTGGTCATTTCAATCATGTTAGGTATTTTCTTTTGCACGAGTTTCTGAAATTTATAACTTTTATTTATAAAATGCTACAAAGTGTGATAACTTTAAACAATTTAAGCAAAATGCTACTTTTAGATGATATATATTTAAAAGCCAAATATTAAAGAATGAAAGGATGAGAAAGATATACTTGATGAATTAAATAAAATAATTTCTTCTAATAGTATAAGTGGTATGCAAATTTGGAGGGTTGATTAAAAATTTCTTCTCTTAAATTTTTTCACTAACGCAGATTTATTCCTCTTCTTTTGCCAATTATATTCCTTTTTCTTAGGTTGAACTGTTCAATGATGATTGCATAGAATCTACAAGATATTTAGGAGAATTTAAAATTTTAATGCATATTTAGGAAAACTTATTTTCTAGAGTCTATTAAAATGAGAATTTGATGGACTTACATGCCCAAATAAAACAAAAACTTCTAACTTTAAATATGAACCACATTAGCTTCAATGCCGAGTACAATACACATACCAAGGATGCATGGACATTCATATTTGCATTCATACTTGAAGAAGATATATCAAAATTTCTCAAAATGATAGTTCAAAAGCATGAGTGAACAAATTGTGCATATGCAATGCATTCATATTTGACAATACATGATAAATGCATTCATATTCTTATTTTGTGAATTAGACAGACCAAATTACGTGTAAACATAAATTTATTAAAAAACACATGCATTCATATGCTTAGTTTGCTTCTAAAAAAATACATCAGAGCTATGCAATTCAAGTGATCGTTAGCATCTTTGAGGTCCTGGAACGGGGTAGTCGAAGATGCTCATGTAGGTTTGGAGGGCAAATAGATATACTCTCAAGCTTCGAGTTCCATTCGTGAGAGAGATGCACTTAATTCTTGTGAGTTGTTAGACATGTAGGTTTGGCTTCTTTCTTCCTCATCCGAAGGCGTTGTCCAGGCGAGGTGGTACGACTCCTCTCACTCACGTGCGAGAGAGGACAGCGTGACGGTTGCTAAAAGCGGTGAAGCAAAGGAAAAGCGACCTCGGGTCGAGGAAGCTCAACTCGGCGGTCCGATTCAATCGCTTGGTGTGAGGATAGGCCGAGAACATCGAGCATACCGCGTTTCGGCGTCATGGCCCGTTGGCAAACATCGGCGGGATAACTCTCTGAGTTGCTCCGTTGTCAAAGGCAGGGAAGCTCACAAGAAGCTCAGGCGACTCACGAGGTGTTTCTCACTCGGATCAAGCGATTCCGGAAGGAATGCGCACTGCGGTGCAACTTGGCAACCAAACTTCCCTGCATTACTTTTACAAGGAGGATATGGGGCGAGGGATTCAAACGTGATAGGCTATACTTCACGGGTATATTGGCTCTAGTGAAGTTAGCGGATCCAAGTCGATTCGGGTTCGGCTTGTGAGCATCATGCCCTGCGCCTCATGTATCACCTTGGAATCCTGCCGGTAGGCGGCATCAACGAACGCGGTGATTCTGGATTCAACACAGTAGTCCGCACTTGGTAAAATCGGGATAAAGTGCCAAATAGGAACAAAGTCAGAAGTCACATGTGATTGTGAGAGGCTTCCTATAACTTATTGTTGGATTGAGCCTTGGATCCCGCGGTAGCGTTATAGTCCCATCTACTCTTCATCGGTGTCTCAAATATGTAGACGAATAATGAGTCAAGGCGGTGGTGGGACAAGCGGCCGTTTAAGGGGATGGAGAATTATTTCTGATTCTCTCCTCTACGGTAATGAGTCGGCTGATCATCGGCCCAAAGACAGACGGTGAAGAAGCGATACGGCCGGGCTTGATTATAGTGGTGGTTTTGTTTTAAATGAC
>WHSE01000120.1:0-56350 GCA_012295165.1 Asparagus setaceus
AAATTAAAATTAAAATTAATTTAAAACTTTTTCATTAATACTGAACTTGATTGTAAAAACCAATCAATATAAATTAATTATATCGATTATCATAATGCAATTCGAGTAGTGAGTATAAATAATGGATACTCTTGTCTATAGCTGCAATGCGTAGGACTGTAGTAATTACAACTTCGTTGCACATATATATTATAGTAATATAATTTCAAGAGTTATTTTCTTCACATTAAAATTTATACTTGTAAATTAGCTAGTAAAATTATCAAAACAGAAATAAATATAACAATGTACAGAATCAAGATTCTTATATAAGAAATATTCATCTCAATTCTTTGTGTGTGTATATATGATAATAATAGATATGCTTGGCAGTGAGGTAGCTTATTCTCATTCACTTATTTAAAGGAGGGATCACATTCATAGGGGTATACATGGATTAGATAGTTGAATGAGTGGAGGAGAAGTGGCCACCTCACTACCAAACATCAATTTTGGTGTTTAGTATCAAGCATACCCATCTACTTACTTAAAGGGGGCAACCACATTCACATGGGTTGGATAATTAAGGGGTGTGTGTATATGTGGAGGAGTCGGTCTGCTGTAGGGGAAGCTGTCCCTTGGCTCGCCGATGTATATCCGCCGTTGGTGATATTGTGAGAAACAACTCACGCCTGGTATGACTGCTTGAACTACAATAAAATAATTATAGTAATTTGTGGTACAAAAAAGTACTGCAATATTGTATGCTTGGTTTCTAACAGCTTTAATTTTAAGCTTTTTACTATTTATGCTTTATAGCTTACATTGAGATAATTTGCTCTTACATTCTAGTATGATCTAGAACATTTAGCATCTTTTAGTATTCTTTCTTAGTTCTCTTTTTACTTGCTGTAGTCGAGACTTACACAGCTTTGTCCTGTGTTTAACCTGTGTTGTTGACTGGTAAGGATATTGCAGACTGTTTGAGAAAACTATTATTTGCTTAATATCTTGCTTATTTACTTTGCTTGTTTTCTAAGACTTTATTTCCTTAATTAGTGGTCGCAGTTTACACGGTTTTCGCCCGTTAGCTAAGTGTGCGCCTAGGGCCTTTCCATCCGTGTTTATCCCTTGCTGTTGATAGGTTGGGTTTTAGTGTCTTTTTAAGATGCCTAAGTTTCTAAGCTCTCTCCTCAGATAAAAAGAATCCTTATGTAAAGACTATGTCAGTTAAAAATTCAGAATCTCTAAATTATGAAGTTATTGACCAAAGGATTCAAAATTGGAAAATGCCTAAAGTCAGTACTAATGACATATATTGTAAAGAAGGTTTTAAGCTAAAAACTACATATCTTGTTAAAACTATTGAAAAAACAAAAATTGTAACCTCTCACACAGAAAAGTTACAATTACTTAGTGATAAAGACATCAAGAAAATTACTGAAGATCCTACTCTTAAATTTCTTCATCTTGGCCTCGTTCAAGTATCCATTAGACCTCTTACTAGAAATGATCTTAACACTTCTGTTCTTGTTTGCCTACGCGATGGAAGATTTTCTATTTTTTCAGACTCTTTAATTGAGTCAAGTTTGAGCAATGGTCCTATATTCTTCAATGCTTTTCCAAACTTCTCTATTTCCTTGTCAGACTCTGGAATTCTTCTTAACTTTAAATCTTCAAACTCCTGGATTTAACATGGATCTCAATTCTGAAAATATAGCTTTGACCTATAGAATCTGCTACAAAGCCATGAATACTCTCACACCTTTAGCAAAGGTTAATCCTGAGAAAGGAGCCACTACTTTGTTTCTTACTCATGCTAAAAATAACCTGATTGTTCCAAAGACCTTAAAATGGAATGAAATTCAACTTCCTTCAGTTTGAAAATTAAATCAAGTAATTACACCAATGCCACCTGAAAATTCTAACTTTCAAAAAATAGTTGAACATCCAAATGGTGACGTAGAAATCAACTTTTCTTCCTTTAGAAAAATTACTCTTGAGTCCAATGATGAGCGTCGTGGCTCAGTTTCTTCAATTCCTACTCGAGAAAAAGAATTCCCTAAAAATAGATAGGAATTAAATATAACCTTGAGCCAACTGCTATTTATGATGATTCTGATTCATCAGGATTAAGTATTAACGTTATTGATAACTTTGATGAAAGACCTCCCTTCGAGATTGATAAAGATTTTCTAAGAAAAGAATTTAACTCTCCCAAAAATCAACACAAAAAAGAATAGTTTTTAAAAACTTATGAAGAAGATTTTAGATCATCCATTCGAGCCCTACATTATGATTGTACGTGTACTATTAGAAAAATATACCCTTTTTCTTATGGTATGAGGTCATTTACATTGAAGATCAAAAATTCACTTAAACATTTACCTATTGAAAATCATGCCTATATGTTAAAAAGAATTTCTAACACATGGAAAACAGAAAAAGATAAAGAAATTGAATCTTTGCATCCACCTCTTGAACCAATAAAATTTGGTAAAGGGAAAGAAGAAGTCAAGGCTGCTCCTATTAAAAATTCTTGAATCAAATTCTAACACAGTTCGACAATAGCATATCTCCCTGATTATTGAACAAAATAGCTTCACCAACATTCATCTTCAAACAATAGGTAAACAAACAGAAAGGATTGAAAATATGCTTCTAGATATGAAAAAACCTATTACCAACCAGATATCTATACCACCTTTTGCTCCTCAAACTTTCACTGAGAATATCAAGTTAGAAAATACTAGACCCTTTAAACTTAGTGAGAAAATGAGTAATCTTACTGAAGAGTTAACTAAAAGATTAAAGAACATGTCTCTAAATAAATCTCCAGCCATTAATATTTTATCTGAGGTTGGGTCCCAGTTTAACGATATAACTGACTACCTATCAGATCATAATAAAACTAAGCAAATACAAACATTAAGCATCATCCTTATAGCTCAAAAAATTATTATAGGAGACCTACTCCTGCTAATATGCAATTTGAAGAAATAACTGACTATCATAAGACAATTTTTGATGGAAATTCTCTTGTTGAGTGGAGCCTTGATGGTTACACTAAATATCAAACCATACATCTGTTATAAAAAATGCACATCTACGCTAATGCTTGTAGATAACAAGGCAATACTGAAAAAGACATTGTAAGTGGAATGTGTTCCTCTTTTTCGGGTCAGTTGCAAGGTTGGTGGGATCGTTATCTCACTCCTATAGAAAGAGAGAATATTCTAAATAATTATAAACAAAGCTAGGAGAACCAATTCTTGATGTAAATGGACATTATATTAGTGATGTTTGTAGGCAATAAAAATTGCCTTGATCCCTGCACAAGCAACTCGGAACAAACAAAAGAGCTTAGGGGTTCATCTGAGTAAAGTCAGGCCCACCTGAGGAAAGTCGGGCCCACCTGAGAGTTAAGTTTACTTGAATGCTTGACTTTACAAAATAGACAAAAGTGCTGATATCTCTCAAACCGGAAGGAATTGGGCAAAGTGATCGGAGCAAACTAAACCTTTCGGGTGGATTTGGTTGGCTCCGTCTCGTCGAGATAGTCGATTTTCATATATAATTCGTCCAATTCCGACGTACGGTTTGAAAGTTACGACCTGTTCTTCGTTGCATGTTCTGGAGCTCGCTTGTAGAGCAAGCTCGCCTGCAGAGGAGCTTAGCTCGCCTCAAGAGCAAGCTCGCATGAAGACACAGGCTTCGCTGCGTGCTTGAAGCTTCGTCACCACGGGAAGCTTCGCCCATAAGCTCGCTGAAGGGTTGAAGCTCAAGCTCGCTGAAGGCATGAGTTCGCTGAAGGCCAAGCTTCGCTGAACCAAGCTCGCTGGCGCGGCTTCGCTGTATGATCTAGTCTTGCCTAAAGACCAAGAGCTCGCGCTGTAGCTGGAGCTCGCCCGAACTTGTGCTTGAGCTTGCCTACACTGTAGCTCGAGATCGCCACCAATGCTCGAGCTCGCCATCCATACTGGCTCGCTGCTTGGAAGCAGCTGAAGGCTTCGCTGCGTGCTTGAAGCTTCGCTGCGGACCCTTGGTTCGCTGCATGCGAGCAGCCCGCCGCTTTGCGGTGCGCCATTCTTCGCATGCTTGAAGCTTCGCTGCATAAGGCAAGCTCGTCCTGAACTTCCCAAGACCGCCCACTTGAAGCATGGGAGATGTCACATCCCATAGTGGTCACATTCCACGAGGGCATGGTGCTCCTCACCCATTAGTGGTCACATCCCACAAGTCAAAGGGATGGCACCATAGAGAGTATGGCTCTCCTCAATGGGCATGGCCATATCCCACAAATCAAGGAAGTGGCCATGCCTCTCCTTGCCTATTTATAAGCTATCGGGGCTTGGCAAAGGGAGGTCGAATCGAATTCTCGGTCTGAGACTCTTGGCTCTTCGCAAACTCTTGCATGTCAGCCTCTGGAGCACAAATTCGGCCTTAGCAATTCATCAAGCTCGGGTAGAACCGAACTCCATCAACAGAGCTTCTCTGCGTCTTGGCTTCGACCTTAGCGTCGATCGGATCGTCCAAGGAAGCAAACTCGATTCGAGCATCGAGGGAAGTCCTCACGCAACCGAACCGTTAAACAAGAAGGGCCTTCCTTTAAACTACATTTAAGCGATTCTTGATTTGTAAACAAACAACTCGACCAATACAAATCCGAGAGGAGATTTTTACACCAAACAATGTTGTCTACACTTTACTCCTTTCTATTTATCATCACTTTATTGGTTTAGCTAATAGCCTTCAAGATAAAGTTAGAGAACAACTTATGAATTTTAGATGTAAAACTCTTATAGACTTTAAATGGTATAAAGACATTTTTCTTTCTAAAGTTTACCAACTACATTATTGTAATAATCTGTTTGGAAAGAAAAATTTATTTCGGTCTTCGCCCTTATTCTTGAGAGAGTAAGAGAATCCATTAAAGAACGAGTAATGGACAAATATCTTATGCTCAAATTCCTTTTGGAGAATTAATTCAAAGAGTAAATGCCATTGGTTTAAAACTCGTAATGATGTTAAAATTAAAAGTCAATTAAAAATCAAAACCTCTTAGGTAAAAGAGAGTTAGGAGATTTTTGTTATCAATTCGGTCTTCAAATGGAAAGCCCAAGAATTCAAAATAATCCTAAAAATTACAAAAAGCACAAAGACCTAGAAATAATAAAAATGAAGAAGGAAAATCACCAAAAGAAAGTTTTCAAAAAACTTTAGAAATAATAATAATAATAATAATACAAAGACTCTGCATGTTATAAATGCAATAAGAAGGGACATTATGCTAATAAATATTTTCAAAAGGATCTAAAAATAAAAGTTAATGAACTTCTATTAGAATCTAAAAATCTTACTACAGACGAAATTGATAAGTTCATTCATGCTTTAAAACTCGGTGGTGATGATGACTCATCAAATTATGATGATGAGTGCAATAATCTTTGCACTTGTTACAACAATAACAGTGTTGAATTCTCTGAAAATTCTTGAGAATTTCGAATTAAATACTTTAAGTGAACACAAACAATTTATTCTTGATACTATAGAGGCGATCAGCGATCCATAAGAAAAAGAATACAATTAACTAAGTATCTCGAGATGACTAAAACAAAGGGAAAATTTTGGTAAAAGCCATTGATGAAAAGAAATCTTGAACACTATACTTTTTCGAAATTTTAAATAGAATTTAAAATGAAAAGAAAATTGAAAGTAAAATAAATCTTGAAGAACTTCAAAAGAACAAGGAAATATGCAGATAGAAATCCTTGATCTTAAACAAAGGATAAAAAATCTGGAAACTTACTTAGAAAATAAAAGTATAGAAGAATTTGAAGGTTTTAAAGAAATAAAACCTTTGAAGAAAATTAGATGCGATAATGAATTTATACATTTTATAGAAGAATATGTTAAAAGAAATGGAGATGTGATATCATGCTTAACATTATGGATGAATACTCTGTCCAGTATGCAGCTCTAATTGACACAGGAGCAAATGTGAATTGTATTAGAGAAGATCTTGTTCCTTCTCGATTCTATGAAAAAACATCCCATCTAGTTAGCGCTGCTAATGGGCAAGCTCTCAAAGCAAGATATAAAATTACTAATGCTTATATTTGCAATGGCGGTCTTAAAATTAAAAACTTCCTTTATCTTGTTTAAAGTTCTCAAACAAGGTATTATTTTGAGAACCCCTTTTATTAATAATCTTAAACCCTTTATTGTAGATAATCATGGTATTCATACAAATGATAGTAGTTCTAATGTTTCTTTCTGGTTTAATAAAGTACCAGATGACATATTAGTTTGTTGATGTATGTAATCACAGTCACTAACCTCGGATGAGTTTAGCTTTAAAGAGAGCGGAGTCCGCTTTCTCTCCTAAAGCCAGTGACGACTCGACCAAAGGATTAGCCTACAACGAAAGGAGGACCTGCGGAAGAGGCGGAGTTGGGATCTCCGGTGGTTCCTCCGACGGTCAAGTTAGTAGAGTGGGGGATAGTCTAATGGAGCAGGAATTCACTCAGAAGAGATTGCTTACCTTGTTAGCTGTTCACGTTGCTCTTTATAGTTAGGGTTGAGGGGGCATTTCCGTCTTTCCATCGGTTTGGGAACCAGCGGTGAGTCACCCTCCCTCTCCCGTGTGAGCTCTTGATTGGTGAACACTTCTCGATCTACTAGGGTGGTGGCCTTCTGGTGTCAATCATGGTGATCGAGAGTTGGTGTGGTCTATTAGCTATTAATGGGATGGGATTAGCGCTGTGGTGCATGGGTCGAGGTGCCTTAAATCTGTGAGAGATGGGGAATTAAAGGCATCGGTGCATTTAATGCGATGTTGATGGATCACGGTACTTGTCGCGGCCGTCGCTCGGCGGAGGAATCCGCGGGATGGGAGAAGGGAAGAGTCGAGGTGCCCGGACTCGCCACGGCCTCTGGGCGTCCGTTAGATGTCGGTTGAAGAGCGGCCGGTTGGAAGGGTTATGGTGGATAACGGGTTGCGAGGGCGACTAGTACCGCCTTCGCGTCGTCGAGGGGCTGGCGGTTGGAAGGTGATGGCTGGTCGTCCCCATGTCGCCCGGGAGGACAAGCGACTTGGAAGGATGGCCACGAGACGATCAATTGGTTGGGCGGACGGCGGTACCGCCTTCGCGTCCTTCAGGAGAGAAGTTATTGATGGGCGACCCACACCGCCTTCGTGTTGGTTATGGTGGCGGTCGTTTAGCGGACCATGGCGAGTCGACAGCGTAGGCCCCGTGGAGTGGCGTGGAGCGCCCGTAGTCGGCGTGGAAGTTCATGTTGCTCCAAGTTAGCGGCGAAATGCTTATCCATATTAACACTTGGTTTCCTCTTTAATCACTAATTAGTGGTTATGACCATAACAGTTGGCCTTTCGCTGGTCGGTTGGAAGCGAGTCCAAGTGAAATGAGTAGTGTTGCCTTGGCGGCGAGGGTTCGAGGGGATTGAACGTTACATCGATGGGACGTGGCTGACGTCAGCGGGCAGTTTCTTGGCCATTGGCGCTTCGCCTTCTGGGCGAGGAGGTGGGGCCCTCTGGGACTGCTTTTCGCCTCCCGAAGCGGTGCCTCGGGAGTGGGGTTTTAATCCTCTCCGTTGATCGCGAAAGAGAGCGCTGTCAGTGGGTCCCACCGTATAAATAGAAAGAGGTAACGGAGGAAGGCATTCGCTTTTCTCTTCCCTCATCCACAATTGAGCGATTTTCCGCGTGGTAAAGATCGGCATGGATTAGATCGTCATAAGCAACTTCGATGAGTTCCGCTCGAAGGTTACCCGGGCATAAATGAGGTCTTTGCGTTGAATTTGACATCTGGGAGGCTTACAAGTTGGAGGCTCGTGAAATCATCTCCGTTATCACGACCCGCGGGCGAGAGCTCCCCATATCTCAAACACTTGGAATGCGACCTCCTGCTTTGCACCCTTTTCTTGAAAAGTGTTTGATGAAGTTAAGCGTGTCTCCAATGCAAATGGCGCCAAACTTCGATAGCCATATTGGTTGGCTTCAGGTCATCTGCCGTTGGCTCGATTCGTAGGCGATGGCGTCTTGAGAAACCGCAGTGGCGTCCGATCGAAGAGCGCCTCACTATTACCTCGGATGTCGGAGAATTCAAGGTTATCCTTGATGCCCAAAGTCGATCAAAGGGTGGAAAAACGAGGTTAAATGCGGGTCAGGGGGCGACTTCGAACTTAGGGTGTGCGTTACGGCGAGATTAGGAGAGAAACCCTAGAGCCTACACCCTTGTCGGTAGAAACGGCGTGAGTTGGAGCAGTCGTTAACTGCAGGCGCGGATGGGCGCTTTGCTCGGCAGTCGGTCTTGCGGCTTCATGGGATTCGTCCTCCTCCTCGGCCCCTTGATGAGGCGAGGGCTCATAACGTGACTTCCGAGGGACGGTCGGGGAGAGCGAGGGGCTGAACCCACTCCGGATGAGGAGCTCTGGAGGAGGAGAGGGTTAGCTTCGGCCCGAACAGTAGAGGCGGTAAGCCCTTGGAGGGAAATCGCTTCCATAGGAGAAGAGTGAAAGGTCCCAGCAGGAGACGTATGGCGGGATCGCGGTCGTATATCGAAAGTGTATGGGTGGGCAGGTTCCGGAGGACGACAAAACCAGCCATGGTCCTCGAGGTGCTAGGCGGAGGCGGGAGAGTGGGGCATCCGATAGGAGAAGGGCTGCTAGAGTCGGAAGGGCGGGGAGGACGACCGATCATCGCCGGCGAAGGGAGAGTCGGCCCGAAATGCAGGTGTGGCCTGAAGCTATGCCGGGAGGCTCAGTGAAGCGGTATCCCGTGGGGCGGCGTAGAGTCGAGGCAGTGGTCGACCGAGAACGGCTCAAACGAAAAATCAGCCGGTGGCGAGGGGCGAAGTTTTGCTCAGCCCCCTATCGCGGTTGAGGTGAGGCTGGAACAAAGCGAGTAGGCCCGATGATGGGGTTCTCTCCCCATCGGCCGTTATGATGGGGAGCCGGATCTGAGCATCGGCATAAGGCATGGAACATGGATGCTCGCTCATCGGTGTTAAGGTCGAGCTACATTACAAGGAAAGAAGCGATTCGGCTGCCGCGGATCGGAGATTTTGGCGATTCCGATGTCGGCGCACATCATCGAGGAGTTATTTGACCGGGGTTGTTTAGTGGAGGCGAGTATTCGGTCGAATGCGTCGGGCCATCAAGCCTATGAGAGGCTTCGAGAGAAGCATCGGCTACGAGCCGTCCCAACGAGGACCTTGACCGAGCTATCAAGGAGCTTTCAATTAAACAGTAGAGCTTGATGGCGTGAGATGGAGGTCAGGACCAAGTTATCAGGGAACTCAAAGCGTCCAGGGAGAGAATGTTGGCTGATATAGCAGATCTTCGGCGACGCCCTCAGGACGGTGGGGGCATACAGGTCGTCCGGCGTTTATAGAGGCGCGACTTAGCGGCGGCGGGGTTGCGGAGAGTCGCCCGGCTGCACGAAGTCTCAGTTGGCGGAGGAGTCGGTCGTCCGTGAGCAACTAGCGAGGAGTCGCTCAACAAGGAATCCTTAAGCGGGGCGGAGGAAAAGGCAAAGTATCACGGAGTGCGGCTTATCGGTCGTCCTTGATAGAACAAAACCGACCGGCCATCATTGAAGAATATCGACAAAGCACGATGGGGAAGGTTGAGGTCGCTCTGGCCTGCAAGGCGGGTTGCGACTTCATGGTTAAGCAGCTACCGTCGAGTATCCCGGCGTGTCGAGTCGGCCGATATCCTCCGGGTATAGCCCGATGGATAGTCCTCTCGAGATTTGGTAGTGCGAGGGATCGACCTAGGTGACAACGGCGAGGAGGAGGAGGGCGGGTCATCAGTGGTGGCTCTTCGGCGATGTTGACGGTCGGTAGTTTAAGTTTTAAGCATTCGTTAAGTAATGTAATCGGTCGTGTATTTTGTGCTTGTCAAATAAATGAATGCAATAAGAGTTTATTTTAAGTAGTAGTGTTTTGTCTTTGCTTTCTATGGTGGCGATTTGGTGAATTGGTTGGCTTAACATGATTTGGTCGTATTTGGAGTCTTGAATGGCGGTATGGTCTTGTTGGGTGGTCGCCAGGCCACCTCTTGTTAGTGAAGTCGGTCTTTGGGGTCACTTGTTCTTAGTCGTTGGTTCGTTGGGCGGTAGGCGAGTCGGTCCGGCAGGACAAAAACGGATTTAGTTTTTAAGAAGCGGGGAGCTCTTGTAGAGGATAAGACTTGGCGTCAGCGGTACTTTAACCGTCGAGGCGTTTAATTTGGCGAAAGAGCGTGGGCCATAAAGGCGGGCTTTTCAATTTTCGGTGGCGGTTCGTGTTTGAG
This sequence comes from Asparagus setaceus, assembly GCA_012295165.1. Lineage (NCBI taxonomy): Eukaryota > Viridiplantae > Streptophyta > Magnoliopsida > Asparagales > Asparagaceae > Asparagus > Asparagus setaceus. Next base: position 10,297 of record WHSE01000120.1, read on the forward strand.
CATCAATCTCGCCGTTGGGTTCAGCCCCGAGGTGGACGCGTGGGCTCTACGAGTGTCTATATATGCCCTTCCTCCATTTGGAGATTTCTTTTGCACTCTCTAAAGACCTATCTTCTTCTTCCTTTTTAAATAAATTTTTACGCCATGGTGCTTCTACCAGCCTCGTTGATAGGATCGTAAGCTCAAATCTTGGCAATGTCGAAGAAGAGATACGGAGGGGCTCCACGAAGGTATGACCTTCACCGGGAGTTTAAGGTTTCTCTCGAGAAGAATAAGCTATGTCGATCATAAGCGGCGAGACCAGGGTTACCGTGGTACATGGCGCATCTAGACAATGGATTGCGCTTTCCCTGCGGCGTTCGTGAGGAGGCTATGCGAGCGGCTTGGGGTGTCTCCGTCACGGTTTAACGCCATCGCTACAATAATGGCGTTTACGGTGATGCGTCGCAGGTGTGAAGGTGGTGCCGACTCTTCAACTCTTGGCAATCTCGTCACGGTGAGGCGACAAAGGGCGCCCATTTCTTTTGGTTATGTAGGCGGTTAAATCGATACGGATTGAACAAGTTGGAAGAATAAGTTCGTTTAGGTTTTCGGCCAGCCTTGTAACTTTCGCGCTTCGTGGCGGAGATTAATAAGGGCGACTGAAGAACACGCCTCTCGGAGGAGGCGCGATCTCGAATTCGCCATTATTCGGTCGCGGAAAGGCAACAACCTATTAAATGACGCTTGAAATTGGCGGGGTTATCGTTCATTATTGACGGCCGGTGGCGAGAGAAAGTGCGAGTGCTTCCTCAAGCGGTTGAGGTCACAGCGAGGTCGGCCAGCGAAGATCATGAGCGCAGCTCCCTCAAAGAAAGGTCGGGGAGGGTGTCAATTTCGCGAGTAGCGACAAGTGGAGAAGTTCGCCAGAACTAAGCGTCAATGTTGCAGGTGAAGAGGCTCGTCCGGCGTCTGAAACCGACGCCAAAGAAAGACAAAGAAATCGATGGGGCCGACCTCCGGAAGGCGGTTGAGAGGGTGGTCCGAAAGCGGTAGAGATCGCAGGGGAACAGACCATTGGGGAATTAAGCCCTTACAGAATCCTCTCGCCTCGGCTGGCGAGGTGCATCGAAGGGGATCGATCCTGGTCGTGCGAGTCGACGGTGGTCTGCGAGGGTCGCCAGTGGGCCGAGGAGCCCGGTGACCAAGTGATGGGCAGCCCTCCAGAGGAACCCCTCGAGGTGGGGAAGGCTGCCTCGGAAGAATCGGCTCCGGTGGGATCTCGCGAGCTACTCAAGGATCACAGGCATGGAGCTTCCTTTCCGTCATCGGATAAGCAGGTGGGTCGCTTCGAGGTGGAAGGGCTGATCCCGGCTTATGTGATCTGTGGGAGGTACTTCGGCAAGGAAGAGCCTTCCCAGCGGCAATTCATCCTCGACCATTCCCTCCTCGAGAGAGAGGCACGGTGCTTCTCGGGGGTGGGGAAATGATTCGTCGCCTGGGCGATTCACTCTCCCCGACAAGGATCTCTGGAGGGAACACCCTCGACGACCTCCGGCTAGCCCTCTTGAGTTACCACACGAGGGCCTTGGTAGGAAGAGATTTTCAATGGCTATCTAATGAAGATGGTGGGTAACTTGGCGGAGAGGCTCGTTCTGAGAGAGAAGAGGAGGGAGAGCGGAGAAAGAGGCGTAGCCCTTGAGGCTGAAAGTCGGAGTCGGCGTAAATGGCGGCGTAGGTGGAGGCAAGCAATCTCGATCGTGATCTCGTAGGGTTGAAAAATGTTTATTGATTGAATGAATGTTTTACAATCAAATTCCTTGATTCTGAGAGGAAGAGGAGATTGATTTGACTCCTCTTTTATGTAGGGTTCTTGGTGGCGATAGGATGCTTCCCTCGATGCTCACGTCGAGATTGCTTCCGTTGGATCGGACCAAAGTGCGGATGATCTAGAGGTTGTTGAAGAGGAGCTTGATCTCTCTTGTGCGCAAGTGCTTGATTTTCCAAGAGTTCTCTCTAAAAGCCGGCCGGCCCTTTCTTTGTTGGGCTTTCAACTATTTATATGGGCTTGAGGGTGTGGCTGACCCTATTGTCACTTTCATATGGGGGTTAATGACCCTTCCCATCGTGCGAGCGGTCCAACGCCGGGCTGCGTTACGACAATGGCCTCTTGTTTGCTCTGATGGCCTTCTGATGATTGTCGGTACTTCTGATAGCAGCGGCGCTGAAGTAGCAGTGACGGCGAGCCTCGTCACGAATGTCGAGCCTCGGCGCTGGCGAGCCTCGTCGAATGTCGAGCCTCGGCGCTGGCGAGCCTCGTCGAATGTCGAGCCTCGGCGCTGGCGAGCCTCGTCGAATGTCGAGCCTCGGCGCTGGCGAGCCTCGTCGAATGTCGAGCCTCGGCGCTGGCGAGCCTCGTCGAATGTCGAGCCTCGGCGCTGGCGAGCCTCGTCGAATGTCGAGCCTCGGCGCTGGCGAGCCTCGTCGAATGTCGAGCCTCGGCGCTGGCGAGCCTCGTCGAATGTCGAGCCTCGGCGCTGGCGAGCCTCGTCGAATGTCGAGCCTCGGCGCTGGCGAGCCTCGTCACGAATGTCGAGCCTCGGCGCTGGCGAGCCTCGTCGAATGTCGAGCCTGCTGCTTGGCGAGCCTCGTCGAATGTCGAGCCTCGGCTTGGCGAGCCTCGTCGAATGTCGAGCCTCGGCGCTGGCGAGCCTCGTCGAATGTCGAGCCTGCTGCTTGGCGAGCCTCGTCGAATGTCGAGCCTCGGCGCTGGCGAGCCTCGTCGAGCCTCGTCGCTACGAAGAACGGTCGTAACTTTCAAACCGTGCGTCGAATTAGGCGAATTATATATGGAAATCGACCATCTCGGCGGAAGGCCAATTGCCCGGTCATCTTACCCAGTTCCTTTTGGTTTAAGAGATATCATCATTTCTGTCTTATTTGGTAAAGTCGATCATCGGGTAAACTTAACCTTTAGGCGGGCGACTCCATAGATGGGCTCTTAAGCTCTTTTGCTCATTCGAGTTGCTGTGTAGGGATTAAGGCAATTTTATTGCCTACAAAACCCCTCAAAGTTTTGGAGACCGAATGTGGTTGAATGGAGTGCGGAACACTTTGGATATGAAGACTTGCAACATGATCACCACTCAAGCGGTGCGAGGAACCTTCCAGCGAGCTTCGGCAAATTTGAATTCTGCGACTAATGATGTATACGGGATTTTTAGCAAACCCCGACTATCAGTTTGATGTGCCTTTCTGGATTCTGGATTTGAATCGGGCTAGCATGTAGATCATCTAAGTCCATTCTACATGTAGCGTTATGCTAAAGAGTTAACTCTCTTAGCGCTCGATATTGAATCGTAGACTTTGTCCTTCTTACGGGGAATAGACTACAGGCTTCGTGTGTTGGTAGACTTATCTCTAATAAGGGATCGAGATAAAGTCCCACATGCGAGGCATAGATTGAGTTGTTGTTTAACAACAAGCTACGATGGAATGGTGCATTATAGACTTTGTCTTCTCTTGGAAGCGAACCCGTTGTGTCTTCTCTTGGAAGCGAACCCGTTGTGTCTTCTCTTGGAAGCGAACCCGTTGTGTCTTCTCTTGGTGAAGACAAACCGGAATGGTGGCACATCGCATGGTAGGCCACTATTTGGAAATGATCGAATCGTTGATGACATAAAAGTATAACGATGCAAATCAAAAGCAATCAAGTTGTTGATGGCGTGAAAGTATAACAACAATGATTACGAACAAAATCATTTAGGGAATGATTACGTGGAGGTAGGCGAGTCGTTGATGACATGGAGTATAAACTATGGCTGAAATAGAGGCACATCGCATGGTAGGCCACTATTTGGAAATGATCGAATCGTTGATGACATAAAAGTATAACGATGCATAATCAAAAACAATCAAGTTGTTGATGGCGTGAAAGTATAACAACAATGATTACGAACAAAATCATTTAGGAAATGATTCGTGGGAGTGGTCCCGTCATCTGTTTGAGAGAGTTGGCGGAGGAAATCTTGAGGGAACTATCGGAGGTGATTGTTAACATGATAGCTTTGGGGCCCGCCATCTATTGATGAGGATTGGCGAGAATTTGGAGGAAATTAGTTATCGAGAGGTGATTGTTAACATGACAACTCGGTGGGAGTTTGAAAGAAGACTATGGGTAGTACTTTTGAAACTTACCATTAATAGGCATCATGATTATGCCTTCTTGATTGGTCGGCGGTATGCTCCATTCGAAAGGCCGATTCCCTACGAATGGCCCTTCCCATTTGGTTCGAACTTCCCCTTCTTTTGGAGTTAAAATCATTGGCGTCGGACGGTGAAACAAGTCGCCTTCCTTGAAAATCACGACAGCGGACTTTCTTGTAAAATGCTTTAGAAATCGGTGCGGTAAAGCTCGATATCTTTGTTGAGCACGTAATCGTTTTCATCCGACATTTCAAGTTCCTGGTGGCGATGATTTTCCTCGGTTGTCATTCGGTGGATAGCGCCATTCGAGCGGCGGTTGAATCTCTATCGGTAAAATGGCTTCCAACCATAAACCAGAGAATATGGGGTGGTACACGTAGGTGTCGCGAACCGTTGTGCGGTAAGCCCACGGCTTTATGACTTGTCGTTCCATCCTTTTGTTGAAGAGACCATCTTAGTAAGGATTTTGATGATCGTCTTATTAAAAGCCATTTTGTCCATTAGCGGCGGGGTAGTAATTTTGTTGATGCTAGATTCGGATTGAAATTTATCGCGAATCGGCGTGAAGGCATGGCGACAAATTGCGGACCATTATCGGTGGGCGATGCCTCGGCACCCAATGCCGGTATATGACATGATGTTTAACAAATTTGATCACATCGCTTGTCTTGACCAATCTCAACGGGGCGGCTTGACCCACTTTGAAAATACTCGAGTTATCGCCAATATGAAGCGATGTCCTTTTGAAGAAGGTGGAGAAATTGGACCGGCGATGTCCATTCCCCACATTTCAAATGGCGGGGCGTGGCGGTAGGATGCAAGTGTTAGGAGGTTGGTAAAGGTAATTAGCATGTATTTGGCACGCATGACATCGTTTAGCGTAAGCCCGCACATCCCCTACCGGCCAATAATAAGAGTCACATAACCGGTCCATAACAGGTCGGTGGTGTGCTCCACAAACAGGTCGTGAGCTTCTTTCAAGACTTGCTCTGCTTCCTTAGTTGACAAACATCGGGCGGTAACCCATCATATGACCTTCTATATAAGGTGCGTAGTTGGGAATCGTAGTAAAATCTTGGCCTTCGCCGGCGAATTGACTCCCTTTCTTTTATGTCGGGCAATATCCCATGCAAGACATAGTCGATGATCGAGAAACGCCGGTCGTGCTTCAAGTGACTTAGGTTAGATCCTCAGCTGCTTGGACTAATGCATATTTTGGCGAAATAGTTGCCGACTAGACACAATAACTTGCCGGGTAGCATTCTCGAGGCGGGGCTAAGCGTAGGCGCAAGAGGCATATTTTATGCATAAGTGTTCATAAGCGGGGCACATGATCAATGTAAAAGCTTTCAAAGGAGTCGACTAAAGTTATAGGCTGGCGCATGATGATGAGGATAAGGTCCTCGTGCGACTTAGTATTCTCCTCTTAGTTGTTTCACGACTAGCTGCGAATCCCCAAATGCTTCAAGGTGCTTCACGCTAAATGTTTGGCTATGTCGAGACCAATCAACAGCATTATATTACGCTTTCGTTATTGGTGCATGGTTCGATAGCGACACGGCTCGTGGTCACGTGGTTTTCGCGGAGATATCACACTACCCCACTCCGGCTACAAGCGGGCCGTCGGGGGTTGCTCGAGCTCAGATCAAAGAACATTGCTGTTCCTTAGAGACGGTTAGCTTCATAAGATTCATCGGGCATGTCTTGATACAATTCGACTTTCCCTTTCAATGGATGGTTAGCCATAAGATCACACTGCGACTTGACCCTTCATGCAGCCGGGGTTTGCGGTGAATGTCGATGCTTGAGATAGCGGCAATGCCCATCTAGCCATTCGACCATTCAGCGTGCGGTGGGTCATGAATACGTATAGGGTCAATTTTGGAGATGGCGTGTATGGTGCGTCCCACTAGATAGTGCAGCATCTTTTGGATGGCGAAGACCAAAGCCAAACATTCCTTCGCGAGCGGAGGATATCGATATTCGACCCCGAACAAGCGTCCTCTTGAGGTAATAGACCGCTGTTAAGTGGCCATTGTCATCGTCTGTGCTAAGAGACACCTTGCGCATACTCGTAGTGCGGATGTAAATCGAAAATGGCTTTCTGATTTAGGTGCAACCACGGGGGATTAGGCAGATACATTTTGATCTCTTGAATGCCTTAGACAATCTTCATCCCAAATGAGCGATACACCCTTCTTCATGAGCCGAGAATGGTTGACATTTCCAGATAAATTGGAGATGAATGCGAATGTAAGCAACATTGGAGACCACGAAGCTCTCACGAGGCTTCTAGGAGGTGGAAGTTCTTGGATAGCTTTGACTTTATCCGGTTGATATCTGGATTTCTTTGTGACCACGAACCCTAGGAACTTGCCACTAGACATCGGGAAAGACTTAGTTGGGTTCATCTTGGTGATGTGCGCATTATCTCAAATCTTTGTCCTCAAGTCGTGTAAATGATCACTTTTGTGGCGACTCTTGACCACTAAATCGTCCACATAGCATTCTCTTGTCTTCCGCAAATGTTTTGGAAGATAGTGGTCATGGCACGTTGGTATGTAGCCCTGCGTTTTCAAGCGAAGGCATAAGCGTATAACGATATATTCACGGCGGTGTTAGAATGATGTGCTTTTCATCATCGAGTGCATTTTGATGCGATTGTACCACAGCCATCCATAAAGACATCCTTTCAAACCCACACGTGTTATCGGCGATAATATCCGTGATTGGTAAAGGAAAATCACCCTTAGGACATCTTTGAATTTAAGTCTCGATAGTCGGCCTTGCAGTAGGATCACGTAAACTTTTCTTCAAGCAGGTACTATATTGGCTACCCGAGGGTGTTGAACCTCGAATGAAACACCTTTGTCGGCTTCGATTTCTTTCTCAATGGCCTTCATGACTGAGGGCAAATTGATGGGCAAAAGCGAGTGTTTACCTTTTAAGTCGCAAGTGCACAACCATTGTCAAGTTATAGTATTTAAGATTGTCGATCCCACAAGGAGCGGAAATAGGAAGTGTTTGATTCAAGTTCGGTTCTCAAATTATGCGTGGCAATTAGGGTTTTATTCAAGATAGTATGAAAGCATGATGAAGTGATGAGAGAGTGGATTTGGATTGTGTGTGAAAGGAATCACAATTAAAAAGATGAGAATTCAATAAGAGAGATGAAGGAATCTAGAATTGAATCCACTAGCTAACTCAAATTATAATCTATGAAAAATTCTCTTTTACCACATCTCATATTAGATTTATTAAGCATAAGATATCAAACCACTTAAGGAAAGCATAACTTATCAAATTATCACCTAATTGAAATTCAAACTCATGAAGAGAGTAATAACAAGATAATAATCCTAGAATTCATAAGCATAGCCTATCAAACCACTTAAGGAAAGCATAAACTATCAAATTCTTCTTCTATCGATTAGTTCTCTAGTTGATTAACCTAAACATGATCTTTTAAGCATAAGAGAGATGATTCATACACACAAAAGAGATTAGACTAGTTTCATGCAACCTAGATCCCCACAAGAGTTTAGTTCAACATCTTGGGAAATTCAAACAAATAGAAAAAGAAAGAAAATAAAAAGAAAAGAAAATTCTAAACTAATCTAACTACAAAGCAATTAAATCTAAACTACAAAAGCTATTAAATCTAAACTACAAAGCAAATAAATCTAAACCACAAAAGCTATTAAATCTAAACTACAAAGCAAATAAATAACAAGAAAGAAAAAAGAAATAATAAAGAAATAAAGAAAAACGCAACTCATCATCATCAACTCATCCTCCTTTTGGTCCTTGAACAAGAAGAAGAAGATGGGATTGAAGGGAGAAAATATTTATTTATTGAGGAAAAAATATTTACAATGAAAGGTACTCTAAAACAAGAGCAACCCTCTCTCTCAAAAGGAGTTTTACAAAATATTTCACACCTCTAAACCCTGAGATACAACCCATATTTATACCCTAGCATAATCAATGTGAACCGTTGGATCAAACCAAGCCAAAATAGGAGAAGAATCGCGAGTGAACGACCCGAAACCAACGGTTAGCCAGCAGGTTAGCAACCGGTTGGCCAGCCGATCGGTTATTACCGACTTTGGTCGTTTTGCCTTTTGCATGATTTCCTTCTTGGATCTTCTTGATATCTTGGGCCTTCGTTTGTCTTCATATGTGGACTATAAAATAGGTAGAAAATCGAGAATTAGAGTCATTTGGGCTTTTATTCATTAATACTTCATTATCACGCAATATAAGATAAAACAATTATTAGCAAGATATTTATTCATATTCAATAGGAAATAGGGATATAAAATTGTAATAAAATTGTGATTATCAAATACCCCCACACCTAAACTTTTGCTAGTCCTCTAGCAAAGAAAACTAAAAAGAAAATCCTAACTCACTTTGCGAGGAATGGCGGTTGTATTTAGCGCATACAACAAGCCTTTAAACCACAGGTTAACCGATTGGCGAGTTGTAGTCTCGTGAGGGTTTGAGTGAATATACCCACAAATTCAGTCAACTTGCCAATTTAAAGAGTTAATGAAATAATCAATTCATCACGTTATATTCAAGCATTCTAATTAAAGTTGGTTAATACTCAAGAAAATATTTTTATCATAACTCCAATGTAATTTTCTCAAGAAAATCCTTCCATAGTGATACAAAACAAAGTTTAACTCAAAAATTTAATTTAAAAGTTTTGAAAGGAACATGCTAACTCTTTGTTTTAAACAACCTTCAAGTCTTATGGTCGGTTTAATTATTCAAGAACATATACACATCTATACAAAAACTTGGTTAGTTTTTTTTTTTTTTTTTGTGTTCCTTGGTGGTTTTATCGGACTTTCTAAGTGACCATTTAGCGAGTTTTGGGCCAATGAATCCCAACCAATTGGGCTTAGGTCATTAAGCATAGAAATACTTCTCGGGCTTAATTACTCGATCAACTTAGGCTCAATAAAATGAAACCCCAAAGATTTTAGATTTTTTTTTTTTTTTTTTATGTGTGGTGCCCATTTTAGCACTCTTCTTTTGTAAAGTTAGTATAATATATATGTATATATGTTGAACAATATTTGGACTAAGACAACTTGAAGAATTATTTTCCACTCTAAGGTGAGCATGCAAAAATATCATCACTCTTAATTAAACATTTAAGTTAAAACTTAAGTGAAGTATACTACTTTGAAAATCATTCCTTGAGAATTTAATTGGAGTTATCATAAAAGGTAGACTTGAGTATAGAACTAACTAAGGATTAGAAGACTTAAATTCTAACCAATAGATCAATTATTAATCAACTCTATTAAGTTGGCAAGAGACTATTTTTTTTTTATTTTTAAAAAAAAAGAAAAATGATAAGAAAAATTGAATTACCTAAATTCCACCCCACACCTAAATTTTGCATTGTCCTCAATGCAAACTCGATCAACCAAAGTAAAAGCAGATAGTAATTGAAGCACTTACATTTGTTATTTGCATTTGCGAACAATGATAAAAGTGCAAATACCTTTAAGATGAGAGTGAAAAATTTTTTTTTTTTTTTTTTTTTTTTTTTTTTTTTTTTTTGTTTTTTTATACAAGAAACTCTCACATGAGAGAAGAATAAATTCTTTTATTATTAGTGTGGGACAACAAATACAAATGTAGAATAGCGGATAAAACATGAAAAGCTCATATTCTACATTAAACCCTACTATTCTTTGAAAATTCTACCCGTAATTTAAAGAATTCCAAAATGATATAATCAATGATGTTCTCAAATTCTAAAATTCCAAGGTTTGCGATGATTTTTGTAGCAAATAAAGATAGGTATTGTTGGTGTTATGCATTTTGAACTTAGCTTCTTTGTTAACAAAAGTTTGTGCAATCGGCTTATCTTTGAAATTTTTCTCAAACATGACTTCTATATTTGAGGGTTTGAATTACGATTGGTTATTTTAGAAAAACTAAGCTCATCGAAAAGAGTTCCTCGAATGTTGCATTCAAAAGACATGTATTCAACACAGTTTCCTCAATTTGAAAAATCAAATCTGAATTTTTAAGATTTCCGACTCCTCATGAAATATTTCCTCAAAACTAAGGTCGATTTATTCTCTTCTTCTCCTATCTCTGAATAAAATTTATTTCAAAAGGTTGATTGGAAGGTGATTCTCTACATTGAAAATATTGATATCGTGATCATATTCCCAAAAACGACTTCATGTGACCAGTTCTGATTGATAAGAGCATTAGGCGTGGCTAGAACGGTCTTCCTAATATGGCAGTTATCTGTCCTTTTGGATTGAAGCAGTGTGTTTCGGGGCGATGAAATCCGGGAAAATGAATTCTCCAACCTTAATCAAAACATCTGTTATCTCACCCATGGGGACTTTGGTGATCTATCATTCTTGAATGGTGCATTTGGTTGGTTTGAGTTCTCCTACACCTAGTTGTTGATAGGCCAGTATGGAAGCAAATTAATCTCGGCCCCTAAGTCTAAAAGCCTTATCAATGTATTTTTAATGATAGGAGATGGTAGGACAACACTGGATCCTTATGTTTGAGTGGACTTTGAGATTATATCGATGATATTGGCGCAAGAGACTTTCTTGAACATTTATTATCTCTTTTAGTACACAAATCTTTTAAAAATTTGGCATAAGTCGGGATCGTTTGATGATATCTAAGAGAGGAATGTTAACCTTAACACTTGAAGGTTTCTAGGATCTTCTCTTCTTGAGGGAGTGATTTCTAGGCACGAGTCTATCAAAATGGGGTGGTTTGAACTTGTCAATATTAGGCTCGAGGTTGGGTTCGAGCTCTTGGTTATCAGTGGGTGATTCATTAGAAGGAGAAATGACTTGATCGGGTTCATGGGTTTGGCTTGGAGCATTCTAACTGATTATCGACTTCTCTACGATGGAGTGAATGGATTGCATTCACTGAGCCTCATATCTTGAACTTCGTGCAGTGTCCTTTGGGTTGGTCACGGGTTGACTCGAAAAAGTTCCTTTCTCTCTCGCTTATGGCATTAGCTAGTTGACCAAGTTGGGTTTCTAACCTAGCTATGGCTTGAGTGTTGGAAGTGAAGATTTGCCCGATTGATTGCATGAAGGAATTCAATGTGTTTGATGTTTGAGTCAACAAGTTAGTGGGCTGTGTAGAGGTTTTAATCAAAGTTTCAAGACCCTTTTCTAAAATATTGAGGCGTTTATCATGATCGGCAATTTGAGGCGTGATTTGCGATTAGTGATGGGGCCGATTTTGAAATGACGATTCGGTTGTTGGAAATTGAGAGGAATTGTGTTTCTAGGAAATTGTTGGGTTGAAGCTGGATTGAAATTTTGGTTCGTGGAGTAGTTTCCACGGTTCCATGCAAAATTGGATGATTTCTCCAACTGGGTTATAAGTTGAAGAAAACGGATCATTCATCGGACCTGGAATGCGGCGTTGACACCTAGTGGTGACGGATCCTAAAGACATTCCTCGAAACATGAGATGGAGACAGACGGTTATGACACAGGTTGAAACTTGATTGATTTGGCGGGAACTTCGTTCTTTGACTTCGCGCTTCTAACCTCGCGCATGATTGTGCCATCTTTGCTGGCTATATTGATTCTAAGGAAAGACTGGTTTTGGTTGGGAAGCCGAGGACGATCATCGCATATGTTCCCATTGCATGGTTTTTTCGGATAAACTCTCTAAAAAATCCCAAGCTTCATTAGCGTTTTTCTTCATGAAATCCCCTTGACACATAGATTCTAAGGATGTTTTTGAAGAATAATCCAATCCTTCATAGATAATTTGGCATAGGCGCCATTTCTCTAGACCGTGATGAGGACATTGGATGAGAAGATCCTTAAATCTATCGAAGTACTTCCAAAAGGGTTCCCCTAGGACAATTCTAAAGTTTTGAATGCTGTTTCTAAGCTTGACCGTTTTGTGAATAGGAAGAATTTTTTAGAAACACTTTTACAAACTCAACCCAAGTTGAGATGGAATCTTGTTGGTATACTCCATTTTTTGCTTTGTCCTTAAGTGCGAAAGGGATAAATCGAAGCTTGATCGCGTCCTCGGTTAAGTCTTTCATTTTAATCATTAGGCAAACTTCTTCAAATTCGGAGATAAAAATATATCGTCTTACATTTTGACTCTAAAATTTGGAAGCATGTTTATGAAATCGGTCTAAGTTGAAATTGGTTCCGATGACCGGGGAGTTTAATGCATGAAGGGATTGCATTCCTAGTTGGGTAGCATATATCTTGAAGAAGCGGAGGGTTGGCCATTTCGTTGGGTTCGGGTGATGAATCAAGGCAATTAAGCGATGGTATTGTCCCTAACCCAAGTTTGCATACACCAAAATCAAGTTTTTTTTTTTTTGAAAAGGAAAAGAGAAAAAGTTAGTTTTTTCTTTTTTTTTTAGATGAGAAAAAGAGAAAAGTTAAGAAGATGATGAGAAAAAGAAAAACTAACTAAAACAAATCAAAACAATCACTTTTCAATCCTAACTCTAGGTTAAGCCTAAACTTGACTTAGACCAGCTCTAACCAAAACTTCCTAAGTGAAAAGATCAAAGTTTACTTGGGTAATTAGCCGTTAAGGATAGTACTAGAGGAGATCAAAGATCAATTAAGTACCTCGTTCCTTGCGGTATACATAACCCAAACCTTGCCTTAGACACCAATTAATCCAAATAAACTTTAGACCGGTTCACTTAAGATTTCTTGTTCCTTATTGAGCTCGAATCCTTAGGGGCCAGCGTCTAATCAGTTTAAGAGGCTTGGGTTGTGTAGTAAGAATTAGCGATTTTGGGCTAAGGAAAGGGTGATGAAATCCCTCACCTTATCTTGATTAGTGGGTTTTGCCCTTAATGATTTTTTTCAGGTGAGTGCCAAATCAAGATGCTCAAATCACTTTGGTGAATTCCTACTATTATATGATATGCAACCCTAGAAATTAAAAGCAACTAAAAAGGATGCAAAAACAAAAATCTTTTTTTTTTTTTTTTTAATTATGGTCAAAGAAAGAATGTCAATTTTTTTTTTTTTTTATTTATTTATTTTTTATTAACCTAATTGTCTCTAATGTGATGAACTATAGGGTGGAATTAAAAATACTAGAGAGAAGAGTTACCTGCGCAAAAGCAATGCAAAGCCTCGTTGGAGGCAACCTTCAATCTCGAATCTTCAACTCCTTGCCTTCAAGCTCCTTTTGTCATTCACAATAGACAAACACACAAGTTGAAGAACTAAGAAAAAAAATTCCTACTTAACACCGTTCCCCGGCAACGGCGCCAAAAACTTGATGGGCAAAAACGAGTGTTTACCTTTTATAGTCGCAAGTGCACAACCATTGTCAAGTTATAGTATTTAAGATTGTCGATCCCACGAGGAACGGGAAATAGGAAGTGTTTGATTCAAGTTCAGTTCTCAAATTATGCGTGACAATTAGGGTTTTATTCAAGATAGTATGAAAGCATGATGAAGTGATGAGAGAGTGGATTTGGATTGTGTGTGAAAGGAATCACAATTAAAAAGATGAGAATTCAATAAGAGAGATGAAGGAATCTAGAATTGAATCCACTAGCTAACTCAAATTATAATCTGAAAAATTCTCTTTTACCATCTCATATTAGATTTATTAAGCATAAGATATCAAACCACTTAAGGAAAGCATAACTTATCAAATTATCACCTAATTGAAATTCAAACTCATGAAGAGAGTAATAACAAGATAATAATCCTAGAATTCATAAGCATAGCCTATCAAACCACTTAAGGAAAGCATAAACTATCAAATTCTTCTTCTATCGATTAGTTCTCTAGTTGATTAACCTAAACATGATCTTTTAAGCATAAGAGAGATGATTCATAAACACAAAAGAGATTAGACTAGTTTCATGCAACCTAGATCCCCACAAGAGTTTAGTTCAACATCTTGGGAAATTCAAACAAATAGAAAAAGAAAGAAAATAAAAAGAAAAGAAAAATTCTAAACTAATCTAACTACAAAGCAATTAAATCTAAACTACAAAAGCTATTAAATCTAAACTACAAAGCAAATAAATCTAAACTAAAAGCTATTAAATCTAAACTACAAAGCAAATAAATAACAAGAAAGAAAAAGAAATAATAAAGAGAAATAAAGAAAAACACGCAACTCATCATCATCAACTCATCCTCCTTTGGGTCCTTGAACAAGAAGAAGAAGATGGGATTGAAGGGGAGAAAATATTTATTTATTGAGGAAAAAATATTTACAATGAAAGGTACTCTAAAACAAGAGCAACCCTCTCTCCAAAGGAGTTTTACAAAATATTTCACACCTCTAAACCCTCGGATACAACCCATATTTATACCCTAACATAATCAATGTGAACCGTTGGATCAAACCAAGCCAAAATAGGAGAAGAATCTGCCGAGTGGAACGACCGAAACCAACGGTTAATAACCGGTTAGCCAACCGGTTGCCAACGATCGGTTCGCACCGACTTTGGTCGTTTTGCCTTTTGCATGATTTCCTTCTTGGATCTTCTTGATATCTTGGGCCTTCGTTTGTCTTCATATGTGGACTATAAAAATAGGTAGAAAATCGAGAATTAGAGTCATTTGGGCTTTTATTCATTAATACTTCATTATCTGCAATATAAGATAAAACAATTATTAGCAAGATATTTATTCATATTCAATAGGAAATAGGGATATAAAATTGTAATAAAATTGTGATTATCACAAATCGTCATCTTTGTTGTTTAAGCGAGGCTTAAGCGCTGGTTGATATTAAGGCAATGCATAGCCACTTGAGGGTCTAGGGCATATCTTCATAACTCCAGCGAACATCGATATATTCCGATACCAAAGCGATAAGGCTTTCCTTTTCTTCATTGTCAAACTATAAGCTTATGAATATGGGCTTGGTTAGCTTCATCCCCATATCAACTTCGGACTATTTTGTCATTGGGCGGTTCTGCGTTGTTCAAAGCGATGTTCCCCATGCATCGAGTATTGACTTAGCGGATCTTCGAATAATGGCGTCGTCCTCTTGAATCTCAAGTTGATCGATTGCGATCATATTGGCCATCGAGGATCGAAATTCATGTCTATCTTGACGGAATCGAAGCTATTCAGACGATGAGTGCTTTCACGAATGGCTCGATCTCGACATGCCATGGAATCGATGGTGATTCATACCCCAACCCTTTACGAGTTTTATGATAGTAATCATCGGTGGCCTTAGGGACATAGCGGATCGATCGGTGCCGATGCCTTTAGGTTTAGTCCTTCTTTGCGAAGGAAGTCATACCCCATTTTCTTCATCAAATTTGTGTGCGTTGGCGAAATATGAAATTGGGATTCCTCTTCCTCGGCTTTGGAATTTCGAGCTTGCTACTGCAATTTTTGACCTTGCAAGGATAATGTCTTCGATCACTATCCACGGTACGGTACACAAAACAGCAAGTCATTATGCCTTTGGGTCATCATGAGCGGCGACCGAATTGGCATGTGCAATGCGGGTTGAGCATACAACCGTGGCGAAATTCACGACATTAAGTCGATATGACTTTCAACACGGTCGTAAGCTAAATCATAATCTTCATTGAAAATGGCGATATCATCATCGGGATCATTCGATCGATTACAAGGGTTTTACATCATTGAACACAACTCCTTGTTAGGACTCTATGTCGACTTCATTCCATTGTCATAGTCCTCGATCTGTGGTTCGGTTTGGCCTTCCCAAGGTAGTGGGCGAATCGGTGAAATAATTCTCCACCCTTGAGCGGTTGCCTTTCCGACCAATGTTTTAACCACCCTTCTTCGTCGTACTTCATGCATTGATGCAAGCGTAGATGGGGCGATCAAGTTTCGTGGATCGAGTGCGACCCAAGAGCAAATTGTAAGATGTCGCGTCGATGACATAGCAAGTGACATCTGTCTTCAAGTCTCCTATCGGCACGAGTTTGATTTTGCCCAAGGGGCGAGAATTGGCGGCATTGAAGCCGTAGATGGTAGTCGGTTGTGTAAGCGATGCGGTATCCCAAGATGTCGTGTATGATTCTCAATGGGATGATACTCAATCGCGGATCTGGATCAACAGGCGGTTGATTCGGACGAGCGATATGCCGTTAAAGTATAATGGCCTATCATGCTTCGGGTTCTTCACTTGCATGTCCTCAGGAGAAGGTGATGCAAGGTATTGGCTATGAAGACACGAGTGACATTGAAGCAAAACTTGTTGAGCTTTACGGGAAATGGCGAGCGGCAGATTATCCTGGCGCTTCATAAAGCTTCTACGGTAGATTGAGAGAGGCGCAGAGCTCGAATAAAGTGATCCTCGCCGGGATGTTGGAGAGTTGAGCTAAAACATCAAAGCTGAAAGGGGCCGAGGTCGGTGTCCTTCCTAAAGCGCTGTTGTTGGCGGTTTCCTTGTTTTGGGCTCAATGGCCGGCACCCTTGATGGTACATCGGGTGCGCCGGGATACTCCCTTGAGAACTCTTTCCCACCTCGGTAGCAAAGCGGCGATGCAGTAGCGTAGGGATGATTTGCTCTTTTCGTGAGGTGGCATTACAAATCCTCCCTTTAGGCTTTGAAGAGGTCCATTGTTCATCGATAACAAGTCGGGGTGGACCCACATAATTTCACCCTTGGCGTAGTGTAAGGGACCATACCTTGTGCCTCCAGCTTTGGAGATCAAAGTTCACAACTTTGGCCTGTGAGGATGGCTTTACCCATCTTGCACTTGGGCTCCGTGAAGTCATGAAGTGGAGGCGACCATGTTTGAACACCTTCCGATCCTCCATGAGTCATAACACGCTTCTAACAAGACTTGGATCTTGTCTTTCAAGATGTAGCATGACCCGTCGGATGGTGTACCATTCGATGGTACATCGTATTTTAGATCATCGTCCTTGAAGCTTCCTCCGGCTTCCTCATTTCGGAGCGTGATCTTGTTCATTTTGAGTAAAGTTTTAAGGATTGGTATGACGGTCATCCTTAAGTCATACTTCCTCAGGGGCGGTATCAAAACATTGATTTACGCTTGAAGGGTCTGAAGTAGGTTGGGTCTCCACGGCCAAAGTCTCCTTCCCCTTATTTGCTTTTGGGGAATAAAATTGTTACGATTACCCCCTTTTTATGAGAATCACGGGTTCCGGCCGATCCTCATAAGCATGTTCTCAACTTGCTTACTGCCTCACGATTCTCTCCAAGTGTGCTTCAGCGCACCCATCTTTGAAAGTATGTTGATCGAGGTTGGCTCGCACATCGATGAATGTAAACTTCGAGGCACGGTCGGGAGTGCAAAGGCAGTCCGGAATAAGCTTGACGAGTTGGAGCGGACTCCGTCTTCTTTTGCTTTTCGACCCGCAAAGTGGCCATAGACACCTCGGTGTCATCATCGAAGAATCGGGCCATAAAAGCCTGCGCACATCTTTCCAGAGGCGATAGAACCGGGCTCTAACCTTGAAACCATTGGGCGACTCCCAAGTGCTAATGAATAACGGGTCATCATAGGATCGTTAGTTATATGCGGTTTGGCAGGTAATAGATGTGTTGCGACGGACTTTTAGTCGGTACGCAATTAAGTGGCTTGAATTTGGAGGATATGGGACATCGTCATTCTTCTCGAATGGCCTGCACCCCGACTCAGCAGAACGCCCTTGGAGTTTGAGAGCATCCGGTGCCTTTGGAAATCCATAACATATGATCTTGCTCTTTGGTATCGCGGTTGACTCAGCAGGATGACATCAGTGAACATCATGATCCTTGTCGTAGCCTTCTTGCTTCGATTTGGATCCTCCGTCCATCTTCTTCTTGCCCACAACTTTCTCCATCATCATCTCTAGCGTCGATAGATTCTTGTTGCGCAAGAATAGTAGCTTGTTGCTCTTCAATTCTTAGTGCCATCTCTTCTTCTCGTTCGGCCATGAGGACGGCGATCACGAAATGAGTATTTGAAGGTTGAGATGTAGCGATGGCGGTTCTCAATTCTTGAAGGACCCCGATAGCTGGCTATAATCAAACGGGATTGCGCCAAGTGCGGCGGGTGCCGATGGCGCCTGGCTATTGACTAATCGCCTCGTAAACACAGAAGAGTACTCGGTCGGAGATTCGGGCTGCTTATCGGGGTCTTGCTCCTCCTTCCAACCATGTTAATGGTCACTCCATGCCTCGCGGGCTGCGCGCGGTGGAACCGCCGCCGTCTAGTTGGCGAGTTAGATAGCAGCTCAAAAGCCGAAGGCGATGCGTTGATGAACATTGGGGCGCATCGCGAGAATGAGCTTCTCCAGCGGCAATGAGGCGCATTTGATTGGCGTCGCTGCGTGTGAGATAATCCGGAGATCGGAAGTGGGTGTACCCGGTTGATTCGAAAAATGAGCCTCAGCGTGAAGGGCTTCGGAGTTGAGTTTGGCGAACTTGGCGAGGTTGCCGCTTCCCTTTCACGTGGCGGCTTATGGCGAGTTAAGCCATCGGCGGATTCATCGGCACGGCATGGACCTCATGTTGGCGAGTTCGTCATTACGACACTTGCCATGGCGAGGTTTGTCAGCAGGCGATGTTCATCGTTCTTTGGCGAGGTTCGCTAGCGAGGCGAGCTCGTCTCTTTTCAAGGGACCTGGCGTTGTAGGCGAGGTTACGCCCTCCGGCGAGCTCGTCACTTCTTGAGGACCCGCGTTGTGGCGAGTTCACCACTTGGGCGAGGCTCGCGGCATGGGCGTTAGTCTTGTGGGCGAGGTTCGCGGTAGGCGGCCTTCGTCTTGTTTGAATGAACCTCTTGATGATGGCGAGGTTAGCTCACTTGCTGGACACCACAGTGTCGAGGTTCATAATGCGAGGTTAGTCAGGCGAAGCGAAGCCCCTCGGGCCGAGCTCATCTCTTCTGGGGGACCTCATCTTGTTGGCGAGGTTAAGCCACTTGGCGAGCTTCGTCATGTTTCGGCGACTTCGTGTTATTCTTGAGGTTAAGCCAGCTGGGCCGAGGTTCATCCCTTTTGGAGGGACCTGGCGTTGATGGCGAGTTAAGCTTTGTACTAGGCTCGCGGCGGGAAGCGATGTTCGCCCGTGTGGGCGAGGTTAGCATTTGGGGTGACCCTCGTCTCGTTTGAATGAACCCCGATGATGGCGAGGTTCGTTGATTTTCTTCGGACGATAGTGGAATCCGTCCAAGAGACCAAAGCTTCGAACGCGTCGTGAGCTTGGTTACTGTCGTGGCGTTATGCAGGAGCGTCTTGAGAAGCGTTAGGGGTTCGGACCTCCATAGGCAGGCGAGGTTACGCCCGAAGTCAAAACAGCTAATAACATCGAAGTTGGCACGGGTTGCTTAACAACCCACTTCTTCTATTTGGTGACTCTTGGAGCCTTGTCCTTGAGACAAAGTCGATTGTCGAGGTTCATTCGAGAGGATTCAACAAGCCCGGTGAAGTCTCATACGAGACTTCGGCGACACTGCGTGTCTTTCTTGGGCTAGATGCCCGAGGAAAGAATTCTCGTACTTGCTTTGATCAAATTAGATGACCAGGTTTGAACCTCGGTTCCAACCGCAACCTTGTCACGATTAGCCACCACCGGTTAATCGGAATGAAGCGGTTGCTCCCCTGGTAATTACCATCTTACGTAGGAATTCGAAAAAATGTTTATTGATTGAATGAATGTTTTACAATCAAATTCCTTCGATTCTGAGAGGAAGAGGAGATTGATTTGACTCCTCTTTTGTAAGGGTTCTTGGTGGCGATAGGATGCTTCCCTCGATGCTCCGTCGAATTGCTTCCGTTGACGTCGAGACCAAAGGCTGCGGATGATCTAGAGGTTGTTGAAGAAGCTTGATCTCTCTTGTCGCAAGTGCTTGATTTTCAAGAGTTCTCTCTAAAAGCCGGCCGACCCTTTCTTTGTTGGGCTTTCAACTATTTATATGGGCTTGAGGGTGTAGGCGACCCCTATTGTCACTTTCATATGGGGTTAATGACCCTTCCCATGTCGTGCGAGCGATCCAGCGCCCGGGCTGCGTTACGACAATGGCCTCTTGTTTGCCTTCGATGGCGGCGCCTTCTGATGATTGTCGGTACTTCTGATAGCAGCGGCGCCCGCTGAAGTAGCGGCGAAACGGCGAGCCTCGTCGGACCAATGATGTCGAGGCGAGCCGTTTGAGCGTCGAGTTCGCTTGTGGCGAACCTGGTGAGTGTCGAGGTTCCCGCGCTATAAGCGAACCTCGGTTGGATGTCGAGCTTCTTCTTTGTTGGCGAACCTCGGTTGGATGTCGAGCTCGCTGCTTTGGCGAACCTCGGTTGAGTGTTGGCGAAGTGCTCGAGACTCGCTGCTATAAGCGAACCTGGTTGAATGTCGAGGTTCCTTTGCTATAAGCGAACCTCGGTTGAGCGTCGAGGTTCCACGCTATCGCGAACCTCGGTTAAATGTCGAGCCTGTTGCTTGCGACCTCGTTCGAATGTCGAGCCTCGGCTTGGCAGCGCCAATGCGAATGTCGAGCCCGCTGCTTGGAGCCTGCGCTGAATGTCGAGCCTCATTTGCTGGCGAGCCGCTGAATGTCGAGCCTCGTGCTTGGCGAGCCTCGTCGAATGTCGAGCCTCGGCTTGGCGAGCCTCGTCGAATGTCGAGCCTCGTGCTGGCGAACCTCGTCGAGCCTGGATGCGCTCACGAAGAGCAGTCGTTAACTTTCAAACCGTCGTCGAATTAGCCGAATTATATGGAAATCGACCATCTCGGCGGGGCGAGACCAATTGCCCGGTCATCTTACCCAGTTCCTTTTGGTTTAAGAGATATCATCATTTCTGTCTTATTTGGTAAAGTCAATCATCGGGTAAACTTAACCTTTAGGCGGGCTGACTCCACTTAGATGGGCTCTTAAGCTCTTTTGCTCATTAGAGGAGTTCTTTGTGTAGGGATTAAGGCAATTTTGTACCTAATCTCAAACTAAGTCACTCGAGGCTTGAGTCGTTGTTGATAAGCTGAAGGGGATGCAGGTTGAGGAGGGCAGTTGAAGGCTCAGGAGGGAGATTGAGGAGTGGAAGCTCAAATTGAGAGAATTTTGCTGGAGAAGCTGGGGAAGCCCGAGACTTCGAGGCCGAACTGCGGGCCGCCCGATGAGTCGAAATGACTCATCAATCAAAGTATGGAACGGCGTTCATCGATCGAGACTTCGGCTTAAGTTTGCTTGTCCAGGAGGAAACAAGAAGGAGGTCATTAGAAATATAAGCGAGGGACCTATGGGAAAAGTGGAGCTGTCCCAGCTATCAAAGCGGGCTATGACTGCTTGAAAGCCAACTCCCTTGGAAGCTCTCGGCGTTGAGGCTCGCATATCCTCCCGGGGTGGAGGGTTCTCTGCGTTCTCAAAACTGCAAGAAGCCGAGGAAGTCTGCAAGCGTAGGGCGCGACCACGATGAGAGATGAAGATGGCGGAGGAGGGCGAGGATGAAGATGGAGAGGAGGGAGGCGGCGAGGGAGGAGACTAGGCATCGGCACTGTTCATTTTGTTTGTTGTTAGTTGGAAAGTCTTGTATTTGTAATACATTTTATTGGTGAATGAGAATTTAGTTTGCGTTTCTCTCGCCCGGCTCTTCTCTCTCTTCTTTTGTGATGCCCTTTCTTAAGCTTTGTGATAATAGCGACTTTGAGTGGTTGGCCGTCATCTATGTTTTGTATGACATGGCAAATGGGTCGAGGCTAGCGGACCATCGCTTTCGGTCGGCGATTGGTAATTTGGCTTGATTAAGTGATGTCCCATTAGGTGAGTCGAGATTGACCAGCTGGGTGGTATGGTCATTGGCGGGCGTGGGCCCATTCATTTCTCGAGTGGGCCAGCGGATGTCATCGTGGGCGTCCTTTATCGGGCTTTAGGTTTTAGGGATGGCGGTAGGTTTCATTTAAAGCGAGATGTTTGGTGATTTTCGAGCGGCGATTAGGTTTTGGTGACTCCTCGAGTTCCACCCTCTTAATTTCTTGGTTGATCACGAGGGGGCTTAGCATTTATGGGTTCTATTATAAATAGGGAGGAGACCTTTACTCATCGTGTTCTCGTTAGGTTAGCGATTGATCGTCTTTACTCGTCCTTTTCTAGGTCTCAAATTGGAACGGTAAATTTTGTTGAGAGATGATTTGGAAGTGGGGGTGGATTCTTTCCCGAGAATCCACCATCTTTGGGAGTTTTCGGTGAGTATCGTGAGGACTCGATCATCGGTGAAGAAGGGGTTAGGGTTATGAATGCGATATGGAGCCATGGGGTCAAGCGCTTAAAATCCTTTGGCATCGCTTCATTGATTAGGCGCCGATGACATCCTTTGGCGATTACTTCACTCGGCAGAGCGTAGATAAAATCCTTTGGTAGTACTTCACTTTCGGCTTAGGCAGAAGTGAAGCGAGAGAAGGCAATGACGGGAAAAGTCGAGGATCTTGCTTGAAAGCGGCAGATGACTATTGGGATGCCCATTTAGGCTTGTAATTTTAGTTTTGGGATTTGGACGTCTGAGACCATTGTAAACTTTGCTTGGAATATCAATGAAAAGTTGCATTTCAGGAATGGTGGTTGTTCATTCTTCATTTCTCCTTCTCTTTTTTTGTGGTGAGAAAGCGAGTGATTACATGGGGACTTCGATTAACACAAGTAGGCCAAAGGTCCGGCCCACAATGGGGCTTAATAAACATGATAGAAGTAGATCGAAGGCAATGACCCAAATTGTGGGGCTTATAACTAAAACAAGTAGGCCAGAAAGCGGGTCGGCCCTGTGGGGCTTACAATAAACATGAGAAAGTAGATGTGAGCAATTCGGCCCACAATGGGGCTTACTCCCAGAATTAGCCCAATCAGCGTTATGGTGGTTGGGCCTTCATCGACTTCGCTAGTGGGGTGTATAAGCTACATCTTCTGCGGTTCCTTTAATCAAGCTTCGGTTTGGTCGAGTGCGGTGCCAGACACGATGCGGCTCTTCACGGTGGCGGGAGCTCCGCCCGAGACGGCCGGCGTGGAGTGGTGCCTAGGACTTCAGTGAAGCCTGGGTCTTGATTGGCGGAGCGATCTCTGACAGGCAAAGAGCAAGCTGAGCATTTCAGCGTGGGGCGGCGACTCGCCCGAGGGGCGGCCGTGGGTGAGTGCTAGGACTTCACGTGAAGCGCGGTCTTATTTGGCCAGGCGATCTCTTTGAGGCAAAAGAGCGAGGCGGCTCCGCGTGGGGCGGCGGCTCCGCGGGGCGGCCGCGTGGAGTGCAGTGCACAGGACTACGTGGCGCTAGGTCTTATTCCGGGGCGATCATTTTGAGGCAAAAGCAAGCTGGCGGCTCCGTGGGAAGCGATGAGCTCGCGGACGGCCAGCGTAGGTGGTGCCTAGGACTTCGTGGCGCCCTAGGTCTTATTTGTGAGCGATCTACATTTTGAGGCAAAGAGCAAGCTGGCGGCTTTCAGCGTGGGGCGGCGGCTCCCGCGAACGGCCGCGTGGAGTCGAGTGCTAGGACTTACGTGGCGCCTAGGTCTTATTCGGCGGGGCGATCTGTTTGAGGCAAAGAGCAAGCTGGAGCGGCTCCGTGGGAGGCGGCGGCTCCATGAGAACGGCAGCGTGGGTGGTTACTGGAGACTACGTGGCGCCCTAGGTCTTATTTGGCGGGGCCAATCTATTTTGAGGCAAAGAGCAAGCTGGCCGGCGTGAAGGCGAAGCGGCTCCAGCGAGGGCGACCGGCGTGGGTGAGGTGCCTAGGACTTCGTGGCGCCCTAGGTCTTATTTGGTGAGGCGATCTGTTTGAGGCAAAGAGCAAGCTTGGCCAGGCTCGCGTGGGCGGCGACTCCGCCGAACGGCAGCGTAGGTCAGTGCCCTAAGACTTCACGTGGCGCCTAGGTCTTATTCGGCGGGGCGATCTCTGTTTGAGGCAAAGAGCAAGCGAGGCGCGCTCACGTGGGGCGGCGGCTCCCGAGGGCGACGCGTGGAGTGGTGCCTAGGACTACGTGGCGCCTAGGTCTTATTTGTGAGCGATCTGTTGAGGCAAAGAGCAAACTGGCCGGCTCCGTGGAAGCGGCAGCTCCATGAGGGGCGGCGTAGGTCGGTGCCTGGACTTCATTGGCGCCCTAGGTCTTATTCGGCGGGGCGATCACATTTTGAGGCAAAGAGCAAGCTGGCCGTTTCAGCGTGGGGCGGCGGCTCCGCGCGAGACGACAGCGTGGGTGGTGCCTAGGACTTCGCATGGCGCCTAGGTCTTATTTGGCGGGGCCGATCTGCATTTGAGGCAAAGAAAGCTGGCCGTTCGTGGGGCGGCGGCTCCCTTGGAGACCAGCGTAGTCCGGGTGCAGGACTTCACGTGGCGCTAGGTCTTATTCAGCGAGCGATCACATTTGAGGCAAAGAGCAAGCGGCCGGCTCCGCGATAGGGCAAGCGGCTCCAGCGAGGGCGACAGCGTAGGTGGTGCCTAGGACTTCGTGGCGCCTAGGTCTTATTCCGGAAGGGCGATCTGTTTGAGGCAAGAGCAAGCTTTGGCGGCTCATGTGGGGCGGCGATCCGCGAGGGGCGGCCAGCGTGGGTGCAGTGCCTAGGACTTACGTGGCGCTAGGTCTTATTTCGGCGGCGGGGCGATCTCTATTGGATTCGCTCCTTGGCTCGGCTTACTTGGTTGGGCAATTCGTCTTGACTTAGCGGGTAAGTGCCGTTACTTAATCGGCGAGTTGGATCACACAGCCGCGACTAGGAAGAAAGGTTCCTTGACTTCGCTCTAGCGAGAGGAATACCATAACTTCGACTTGGTGAGGTAGGTTAAGCATTTGGTAGTTGGGTGCGCTGTCTCAACTAGGCGAGAGGGTTCCTTGACTCGTCGTGGCGAAGGGTTCCTTGACTTCGACCTAGTAGGAAGAATTCGCTGAACTACTCGACAAAGGGATTACCTCGTGAAGACTAAGAAGTGGGATTTCCATTCGCGTTAAGCGAAGGGCGTACCTCGACTCATCCCGTGGGAAGGGTCCCCTAAACTTCGGCTCCAACAGCGGTCATCCCGACTTGGCCGGATGAAATTGGATTTTCATGATTCACTTCGGCGAGGTTTGATCAACTGCGACGAAACTAGTATTTAAAGCTCCTTGTATCATTTAAGACAAAGGATAATTGTCGGGCAAAACTCTATTTATATTGGCGGCTTTTGAACAAGATTTACAATGTAAATTCTTGAAAAACTTCTGAGGTGTTCTATGTTCGGGGATCTTTGGGACTCTCCCATCCCGGGCTTACGAAGCGATATGTCAGTGGTTCTTGAGGGCGGTGTAGGGTCCTTCCCAATTAAAGCCACTTGCGTGGTGTCCTTATCAAAGGCCGCCTTCCTCTCGGCACTAGGTCGCCCGACTTGGAATCTCCTTGGTGGGACTTTCTTTGTAATCCGAGGCGTCATTTGTGATTGGCGACTTATGCATTAGAAGCGGTTGCGGATCTCCATCAAGTCGGTGTCCTCGAAGTCGCCGAATTTGTTTCTTCATCGAAGTGTCGAGTCGGATGGTGGGCATCGGACCTCCACTTGGGGTCACATACGCTCCATAAATTCGGCATGAGCGGGGTTTCTCGGTCGAACTCTTGTGGGTCATCTGTGCGACCATAAGATGCTTTCGGTAGTTCTTGACCCAATTGCGGCAGCTTGAGTGACCCTCTTCTTGAGCTTGGAGGATGCATTTGTTAGCGACCTCGCTGTATTGCATTTGGGGTGGGCTCTGAAGCGAACTTGAGCTTGATCCCCATTCTTCACAAAATCTTGGAACCCACTGTGGCTGGGTGCGTTGTGGTGATGAATGAGGGGCAGCGAATCGGCATCGATCGACTTCAAAGCAAAGTGGTGATGTTGGTCTCCCGATCTTTGCTAAAGGCTCGGCCTCGATCCATTTGGTGAAGTAGTCGATGGCGACTCAAAATTCTGTGCCCGAAGCAGAGCGGCCCGGAATATCCGGTCCCGTTGGTGAAGGAAGAGAAATTTGAAGATAGAAGTGAGCTGTGTGGCTACAAGGGATTCTGCGAAGAATTGGCACTTTGCATTTGGAGGCGAATGCGGTGAGGCCATTACCATAATTGATGTATCATCGGCATATAATCAGGCGAGTTCTTGCCCCAGGTGGTTTCGCGAGTGCCTTTGTGGATTTCCATAGGACATAATCGGCCCGGTGGTCGAACCGGAGGAGGTCCCATTGCCTAGGTAGGACGACCAGATAGAGTGGCCGTCGATCATGGGAAGTAGCGGCAGGCTGACCTCTACAAGCTCCGCAGTAGGAATCGGCGGTGGGAAGCGGCGGATCAAGGAGTGGATGAAAGGTCCACCCGACAAGATTCCCAGAAGAGTCGAGTGCATGACATCGATGGACCTCCCTTAATCTTTGGAATGTGGGAGTGTGTCGATGGAGTCCGGGAGCTACTCAAGGAACTAGTTGATGCTAGCCCGAGGGGGCGTTTGCTGTAGCGTTCGGTATGCGAGGACTGGATGATCTTGAAGTTGGCGAAGTGGGAGCGAGGTCCTTGGCGATCTTGGTATTGAGCCATCCTCTTATCTTTGGCGTATTTAGTTGACGATGAGCGACCAAGAGAGTCGGCCCGGTACAAGTGGGCTTTCGGCCTTGGCCTGAGGCGGCCAGAGGCCGGCAATGAGGCTTCATATTCGGCCTCATTGTTGAGCGGGGAACTTGAAGGCGATGGGCTGCTCGTGATTGTTCGCCGAGGCTGCGGGGCGGCCGGCCCGCTCCACCGCCTCGCGAGGATCCGTCCACCTTCAATTCCACCAGGCTGACTTGAGAGAAGTGGAAGCCGGAGTTGAGAACAGAAGCTTCTGGCTTCGCCCGTCGAGGGGTATGGATTGAGAGGCTTGGTAGGTCATCTGCCGTCCAGATGGCGAGGTGGACTCTATGAGGAAGTGAATACCACTGCGCCTTTATGGTGGTCACGGGCTCGAATTGAACATCATATTAGGACTCGATCGACCCGCACCATCCTCCCGGATGTGGTGGGACTCCCGAGTTTCTTCATCGGGAGGCTGTCCATACGATGATAGGATGCGGAAATACGGGCCGTGTCTGCGAGCCGTAGTGATGAGGCGAAGGTGCCTTTTCGACCGGGGTAGCTTCCACGCCCTCAAAATCCGGTGACATAGTAGGCCGGCTTACGGATGTGGTTCTCTTCTCGACCGGCGCCCGAGAGCTCACGGCTTCGGTGAGGCGGCAGCGGCATTCTTCGGTCCACTCCAACTTCTTCTTGGGATCTTTGGCCCCTCGAGAATTTTGAAGAAAGGGAGGCTTCTCTCTAGACTTGGACGCCCAAGGCTATCTTCCCGTTGAGCTTCGAATGTCCTTCATGGTGCGGCTCGGGAAGTCGCTTCGATGCTTCTATCTTCTGGGTTGATCTCAACCCCTCTGCAGGTGATCATAAACCCCAAAATTTTCCGTGCACTCAAAGCATTTGGTCGGGTTGAGCTTCATCGCGGTATGCAGAAGGGGTGGCGAAGGTCTCCTCGGTCGGTGATATGGGAACGCCAATCTCGACTTCACCAAGATGTCGTCCACGTAGGCTTCCACGTTGCGGCCGGGCGGGCCTTGAAGATCTTGTTGACCCGACCTCTGGTAGGTGTAGGCATTCTTGAGACCAAGGGCATCACTTTGTAGCAAAAGGTGCCTCGATCGGTGATGAAGGGCGTCTTCTCGATCATGCCTGCGCCGTGCGGATCAGGTTGTAACACGAAAAGCATCAAGAAACTTAGCAGCGATGTCCCACTTCTCGTCCACCAAGCCCGATCAATGCGGGGAGGGTATTTGTCAGCAGGGCATGCTTTGTTGAGTCGGTGAAGTCGGCGCCGTCCTCCATTTGCGCTAGACTTCTTCACTAGGGCGGACGTTGGACAACCATTCCGAGGATGGACTTCGAGATGAAGTCGGCTTTCGAGTCGCTCGACCTCCTCTGCTGCCGCTTTGCATTTCGGGCCCAGGTGTCTCTTCTTACCCGAACCACGGCGGCGTGTGCGGTCACGGGAGCTCATGGCAAATGGCGTCGGTGAAATGCCGAGCATGTCTTACGGACTCCAAGCAAACACATCAAGATTAGCTAAAAAGAAAAGCAATTATCGCACCTCTTAATGGTTAGAGAGGTTGGATCCGACCACGAGTGCCCTCTGGCCCTCGTGGTGATGGGGATCTCGTGGAGATCTTCGGCTGAGTCGTTCTCTGCTCCGTCCTCTCTTCGAGTTGGTGAGCCGTCTTCTCAATGGGCATTGCGGTCGCGACTCCTTTCCCCTTTGTGGTGAGAGTAGCGGGCTCGGGCTTCCTTCACGGTAACTTGGACCGTCCGACCCCTCTTGGTGTGAATTTAATCATCGATGGTAGGTGGGCGGGATGGCCATGAGGTGGAAGGCGTTGACCCAAGATGACATTGTCTTGCCGACTTGATGTCCATCACCCGCAGGCCCGGGCGTCGGCGGTTGATTGGCATGGCGGTTGACCTGTCGGGGAAGGGTGATCGACCTTAGGAAGTTGAGAGTGTCGTGAAGCCAATCAGGGGACCTATAGGCGGCGGAGCTTGGGCCGGTCGATGCCCATCTGGTTGAATGCATCCAAAAACAATATGTCGACCGAGCTCCGGTGTCGATCATGATCCTCTTCACCTTGAGGCGTGGATAATAGGGCGATATGGCGATAAGGGTCGTGTTGAGGCGTCTCGACTCCTTCGAGTCCGCCTTTGAAAGAGGGCACATCGACCTACGCCTCTTGTCGTGGCTGTTCACACAGGGCACCTAGCATACCTCTTAGGCGTTATTGGACTCCCCTCTAAGGTGGGACCTCGCTGATGGTGTTGATGACTCCCGACTCCTTGGCTTCCTGCTCAGAGTGCAGTGAGGTGCAGGGGACGGGGAGACGGCGGTCCCTCTGCTTCTTTGCTCTCGGTGGATCAAATTCTTCAAAGCCTCTTTGGATGAGGTCTTCAATGTCCTTACGGAGAACACGGCACTTCTGGGGTAGCGTAGTAGTGGTCCCGGTGGTGTGGTGTGAGTGAGTCTCTCTTGCTGGGTCCGCTCTCATGCGTGGCGGGGGCTTGTGGAGGAGCCCTCTCTGGCCTTGTCGGGGCCCCGAAAGGAGGTATTGAGGGTATGTGCTTTGGAGGGCGTGCGCTCTTCTATCCTCCCTCTGTCGAACCGACCATTGCGGTTGTTCTTGGGAGGAGGATTTCTTGGGATGTGCCTCGGCTCTTCTCTCAGGGTCTGGAACCGACCCTAGTGGGATGGGCTGGAGGCGTGGAGTGGTGGTGAGGAGGGATGAGAATACTTGGTCTGGCACTGGCGTCCGGGGTAGTTGTGGCCGTCTTGTTGGACTTCATTGCGTGGCGATCTTGTATGCTTAAGCTTCTTCCATGTTCATGTAGGCATGGGCTTTGGACATCAAGTGCTCGTAGCTCTTGATGGGCTGTGTTGAGGCTTTAGGCAGGTCGTTGGGTCCTGTGCCACGGAGCCGCCATGCGACTTGGCTCCCTTGGTCTTCGACTTCTAGCCTCTTAGCCACAAAACCTCTTGATGTAGGCTATGAGGCTCTCGCCCGACTCTGCCGCTTAGTGCGAATAGGCTGGGAGGCAGTTTGGGCTTGGCATTGGCCAAGAAGTGGTGTATGAACTGCTGGAACCGGTTCTTGAAGGCTGTAGATGGACTTCTTTTCAGCGTTCCACGCAAAGCTTGGCTTCACATCAAAGTAGCGGAAACGGTGATTGTTGCTTGGTGCTTGCATCATGACCATGGTGTTGTAGTCACGCATGCTTTCCCGGACGGGTCCACTGTCGCCCGCATACTTGTCCATCGTCGGCATCTTGAACTTCGGCCGGCGCTTGTATGAAAGTCGGTGAAGGTGCTCCCTCCGATAAGCGTCGGCTGGCTGGTATACTTGATTGTAGTCGCCGTGCTGTTGATGGGAAGAAGTGAATGCCGTAGTGCGGTCGAGTCTGGAAGGCTTAGCCGTTAGAATCTACGGGCTGGGGAGAAGGAGCTTTCATCGGTGAGTCGAATGCTAGAGGCGGCCAGAGCTGGCGCCATGGTGGCCCTCTGCGGGGTGAGGCGGCGGCTCTGGTGATCCCGTGACTTGTCAAGGTGGGGGAGTCTCGAGGAGCGGGATCGCCTCTGAGGCGCAGCGGTGTGGTTGCCGGCGGTGGAATGGTAATTTGTGGAAGGCTGCCCGCCGTTGTTATGAAACTTCTGCTTGACTGCTAAAGCGAGGAGAAGCGAGTGAAGAGGTTAGGCTGCAAAAGCTTAGGTGGGGCATGCATGGTGGCTTGCATGGCTTGGGTGATCTTCTCGGTGGATTCACAGTTGGGCACGGGTGACATAGCCCGCATGTAGGTTCCACGACGGGAAAAGATCATCATGCATTGGACATAGTACAAGAAGAAGAAAAGCGGTGGTATGGCTGACCGTATATGTATAAATGCGATCACTAACCTCGGATGAGTTTAGCTTTAAAGAAGCCGAGTCGCTTTCTCTCCTAAAAGCCAGACGGCCCGACTCCGATAAGGATTAGCGAGGAGGACACGGAAAAGGGAGTTGGGATCTCGATGGTTCCTAGGCGATCAAGTTAGTAGAGTGGGGATAGTCTAATGGGCGAGGAATTCACTTTCGGAAGAATTGCTTACCTTGTTAGGCTGTTCCGCGTTGCTCTTTATAGTTAGGGTTGAGGGGCATTTCCGTCTTTCCATCGGTTTAGGAACCAGCGGTGGTCGACCCTCCCCTCTCCGTGTGAGCTCTTGATTGGTGAACACTTCTCGATCTACTAGGGTGGCTGGCCTTCTGGTGTCAATGTGGTGATTCGAGTTGGTGTGGTCTATTAGCTATTAATGGGATGGGATTGGCGGGCGCTGGCAGGCATGGGTCAAGTGCCTTAATCTTGTGAGATGGGAATTAAAGAGTTTGTCGATTGCATTTAATGCGATGTTGATGGATCACGAAGCTTGCGACCGTCGCTCGGCGGAGGAATCCATTGGGATGGGAGAAGGGAAAAGTCGAGGCGGGTGGGACTTCCATACGTGACCTCTTAGGCGTCCGTTAGATGTCGGTTGAAGAGCGGTTGGAAAGAGGGGTTATGGTGGATAGCGGGTTCGCGAGGGCGACTAGTACCGCCTTCGTCGTCGAGGGGTGGCGGTTGGAAGGTGATGGTGAGTGGGTCCCCATATCGCTGGGAGGGACAAGCGACTTGGAAGGATGGCCGAGGCGATCAATTGGTTGGGCGGACGGTACCGCCTTCAGCGTCCTTGCGCGGGAGTTATTGATGGGCGACCCACACCGCCTTCGTGTTGGTTATGGTGGCGATCGTTTAACGGACCATGGCGAAATTCGACAGCGTAAAGCCCCGTGGAGTGGCGTGGAGAGCCGCCAGATCCGGCGTGGAAGTTCATGTTGCTCCAAGTTAGCGGCGAAATGCTTATCCATATTAACACTTGGTTTCCTCTTTAATCACTAATTGGTGGTTATGACCATAACATAGTTAATCTACTATTTTCGCGACATTATAAATAAAACTCATAAATGTTCTTTCCAATAGAGAAGATGAGAATGACAATTATCCGGTTTCCTTCAATAAAAAATTCTTAATAATAAAAGGAATATCCATTTCTCTTATATAAAAGAATTTTCTCGTATATCTTCGATAATAGATACTTCGACATGCCGGTCCAAATGGATGAAAATCTTTTATCTCTCTATAAGAAGAAATTGAAGAACTCATTAAAGATAATCTCATAAAAGCTTCTTATGATACATGCTGTTTGGACTCTAGCAGTCATTTTGAACATGGAGTTTCAAATCAAATTATTGACTATAAGAGGTCAAATAATCTTGTATGGGTAAATTATCAAGTACTAGTATATCAAATTAATAATATTATACATGGAAAAATATTCTCAAAATTTTATATAAAAATGGGTTTTTGGCAAATGCAAGTATTAGAAGAAAATAGGTTAAAAACTGTTCTCATCCTACCTTTCTCTTTCTACACTTAGAGACGACAGCCGCCAGGGTACACTTACTTTCAGAGAGAATGTCTAAAGTTTTTAGAATATTATCTTCATGAGTGTAGAGAATTTCTCATATTATTGCCAAAAGTAATAATTCTCTTTTCAAGAAATTTTGAAGAACACTGGAATCAATTAGAAATATTTTTTCAATACTTTAACGAAATACTAAACTCAAATACACACTTTCGAACATTTTGCAGGAAAAAGATGCCTTATCAAGCTTCATTCTCACAGGCTAAAGGAAAATTCTATCGCTCAAACCAAGCGACATCTACTTGCTCAACTCATGCACCTTCCTTAAAAAGGTCAAAATATTTTTTTTATGACCTAGGTTTATAATGTCCTGATTATATGATCGTCAATGATCTGTGGAATAGTATATGTGCTCAAGAGAAAAAGCAAATTAGAGTTCACATGACTCATTTAGTCCATCTTTTAAAAGAAAAAGATGAAAATATAATAAACAAAATGATGACTACAAGAAAGATTTATAGATCTTTCATATGAGATTATTATCTCTATCCTTATTCTAATAAGGTGACATTAATATCTAATGAGATATTTCAAATTCTTGAAATACCAGAGTACATTCAACAAAATATATGTAGAGAGTGTCTAAACAGAGAGCAATTATGGTCTAAATTAAATATTCTGCCCCAAGACATTCAAAATGTTATTAAGGTAAAAGTTGAAGACGACAATATTGTTTTCCTTCTGAATGACCACAAAGAGTTCACCATTCCTACAACATACAACTCTCCTCAATTTGCTATAAATCTTTGAGAAATTCCTACTTATATACCTCACATAGAAGCAGGGATTGTTTCAGAATTGAGAATTTCAAGAGATCCTCCATTCTTCTATAATTCTAATGAGGTTTAAAGAATTGCCAGCCATTGTCAAGACAACTATATTCCTATCTTCGATAAGTCTTGCGAACCTTCAATTCAACATTACGGCTACATTACATGAAAGAAGCAGCTTTGAATATTTTCCAAGTTTATAGATATGAGAAATTTTTACAGTCTCAGGACTGTATACCTACAAACGGTTTCATGAAGAATGCTATGATGTAGGGTTGGATCGCTTTCAAAGTACCATTCATTTCTACAAAAAAACTTGAATATCTGATCGAAGATTATTCATACTACGTGACAGATGGACTCCGAATCATCGCACAAATATTAAAATGGTAGAAATTTCGGACAAGAGGCAACCAAAGCGGTCATAGAACAATGGATGGCCAATCCACCAATTGGCCCAGAGACAAGAGAAGTATATGACATTTTTATGGCAGCTAAACACCACCAAGAGAATGAATTCCCTTCTTCTAACGGTATGAATGAACTCCCTTCTTCAGACGATATATCAATCGACAGTGACTTGGTAGAGGAAATAACTCATGCATGGGAAAACATGTGACATGTCATTAACTTATGGTAAATATTTGAATATGATTAATTCTAAATGACTTAAAAAATTAAGTCGATCATGTAGGGTCGAAAAAAGTTTATTGATTGAATGAATGGGTTACAATCAAATTCTCTGATTCTGAGAGGAAGAGATTGATTTGACTTCTCTTTGTATGGGTTCTTGGTGGCGAGGATGCTTCACTTTCGATGCTCAAGTCGAGGTTGCTTCCGGATTGACGATCCGGATCAAAGGCTGCGAATGATCTAGAGGTTCTTGGCGAGGTTAAGTGATCTCTCTCTGGCCAAATGCTTGATTTTCCAAAAGCTCGACCTTTTTCCGACTAACCCGATTGGGCTTTAGCTATTATTGGAGCTGCGCGTGTCGATCGCGGCTGCTTCACGATGCTTTGACGCTTCTGATAAAGCGCTTCTGATGCTTGCGGTACTATAATGCGGGGCTTCTGACGCTGCGCACTGCTACGATAGCGCGGTGATGGACCTCGTCGGACTCACAGTCTTTGCGGCGAGCCTCGTTGAGCATTGTTGTGAAGCTCGTCGGACCCGGCTGCCGGGCGAAACCTTGTCACGCTTTGATGCTCATGTAAAGATCGAACTCGGCTCCGTGCGAACCTGCATTGAGGTCGAGTCTGCGCCTCTTGAGCAAGCCTGGTTTTGGCGTGCCTTTGTCTAGCCTCGGTTGAATGTCGAGATTCTTGTTGTAGGTGAACCTCGGTTGAATGTCGAGGTTCCTGGCTGTGGGCGAACCGGTTGAGTGTCGAGGTTCGCTTCTGTAGGTGAACCTCGGTTGAGCGTCGAGGTTATTGCGGTGGCGAATCTCGGTTGAGTGTCGAGGTTCAACTGCGTAGGCGAACCTCGGTTGAATGTCGAGGTTCGCTGGCGTGGCGAACCTCGGTTGAATGTCGAGGTTCACGGCGTAGCGAACCTCGGTTGATGTCGAGGTTCACTGCGTAGGCGAACCTCGGTTGAATGTCGAGGTTCATGGCCGAACCTCGGTTGAGTCGAGCCCATTTGCTTGGCGATCCTCGTTTGACTTTGATCTGCTAGGAGCCTCGTCAAACTACTGTTAGGCCTCGTCAAACTACTTGTTGTGGCGAGCCTCGTCGAACCGGCGTTGTGGGCGAGCCTCGTCAAACCGGCGTTGTGGGCGAGCCTCGGCGGAACCGTTGTAGCGAACCTCGTCGGACCATTGTTGAGCTTCGTTTCTCATGCGAACCTGCGTGTTAGATCGAACTCGCTCCGCGTATGAACCTCGGTTGAGCGTCGAGCCTCGCGGCCGGGGCGAACCTCCTCTTTTTGTCTGCGTTTTCTAAGGCTTGCGTGAGAACATGCTCGACGAACGAGTTGTAACTTTCAAAGCAGTCGGACGAATTATATATGAAAATCGACTATCTCGGCGAGGCGGAGCAATTGTTTGGTCATTTTGCCCAATTCCTTCTGGTTCGAGAGATATCAGCACTTTTCTATTTTGTAGAGTCAAGCATTGAGATGAACTTAACCTTTAGGCGGACTGACTTCACTTTCGGATGGACCCTTAAGCTCTTTTGCTTATTAGAGGATTCTTTGTGTAGGGATTAAGACAATTTTATTGCCTACCCCCTCAAAAGTTTTGAGATTGAATGTGGTTGAATGGAGTGGAACACTTTGGATATGAAGACTTGTAAAATGGTGGCCCGTGCGGGCGAGGAACCTTCTAATGAACACGGTAAATTTGAATTCTTCACTTAGGCTAATGATAAGCCCTCTAGGATTTTTAGCAAACCCCGACTATCAGCAGTTTGATGTGCCTTTACCGATTCCGGTTTGAATCGGGCTAGCCATACTTTTCCCCTCGGTATGGTGAGTTTGCGAGGAGTTTCTTTTAGGCTTAGTGCTAAAATCTCCCTCTATCCTTAGCGTTCAAGGCGTTGGATTAAAAGATAAGGGAAAATGCTGGTAGGCCATCATGTGGAAATGATCGAATGGTTGATGACATAAAAGTATAACGATCGCGATCAAAAGCAATCAAGTTGTTGATGGCGTGAGAGTATAACAACGGTGATTCTGAACAAAATCATTTAGAGGAATGATCATGTGGGAGTAGTCAAGTCGTTCGGTGACATGGGAGTATAGCGACTATGGTTGAAATAGAGGCACATCATGGTAGGCCATCATGTGGAAATGATCCGAATCGTTGATGACATAAAAGTATAGCGATCGTGATCAAAAGCAATCAAGTTGTTCAATGGCGTGAGAGTATAACAGGTGATTCGAACAAAATCATTTAGGAAATGATGCGTGGGGTTAGTGAGTGGTTCGTTGACATGGGAATATAGCGACTATGGTTGAAATAGAGGCACATCGCATGGTAGGCTACTATGTGGAAATGATCGAATGGATTCATTGACATAAAAGTATAGCGATCGTGATCAAAAGCAATCAAGTTGTTGATGGCGTGAGAGTATAACAGCGGTGATTACGAACAAAGTCATTTAGAGGAATGACTCTATGGGGTTAGGCGAGTGGTTCGGTGACATGGGAGTATAGCGACTATGGTTGAAATAGAGGCACATTCATGGTAGGCCACTATTAGGTGAGGAGTTGATAGGGGTATATTGCTTGGTTAACCACTATCTAACCCAAAGTCACTTTCGGACAAGTGGCGATATGGAAATGATCAGTCGTTCGATTGACATAGAGGTATGGCGGCTGTGATCGGTAACAAGCGAAAGAATAGGATATTGGCATCACTTGGTAGGCCAATGGTGGACATCGTAAAGATAAAATATTGACTTGGTAGGTCAATACTTAGAAGCGACAAGATAATTGATTAGGGGTAATATTTCTTGAAACTTACCGTTGATAGGCATCATGATTTTGTCGCCTTCTTGATTGGTTAGGTATGCTCCATTCGAGTAAGCAGGACTCCACCACGAATGGTCCTTCCCATTTTGGTTCGAACTTCCCCTTCTTTTGGAGTTCAAAATCATCGAGTCGGACGGCGAGCAGTGTCGCCTTCCTTGAAAATCTTGTTTGGGTTGAAAGTTGATTCCATTTGTAAAACTAGAAAATTACACTTTTGGTTCGGTTACAATGAAAATTAAATAACTCTCTCACAAACTT
Source organism: Asparagus setaceus (assembly GCA_012295165.1). NCBI lineage: Eukaryota > Viridiplantae > Streptophyta > Magnoliopsida > Asparagales > Asparagaceae > Asparagus > Asparagus setaceus. The sequence goes on from WHSE01000120.1 coordinate 46,990, forward strand.
CGAACAAAAGCGCTACAAGTGTAGATCTCTTGTTTTGTGGGACTTTGCTGTCTTGGGGGCCAGCGTATCAGTGGACCACCGAGCGGCGATCGTCGAATCGGCGGGGTTTAGTTGATGCTTCGCAAAGGAAACAAGAACCCGGCAAATATCTTAGCAAGGTAAGATATCTACTCTTCTCAAGAATAAGTCAAGGCTTAAACTCAAGGAATCTCAGTGTGGATCGTGTTCTTGAACTCAGGAAGCTTGGATCTCTGATTGCCCCTTTCTGATAGCCGACCTCCTGCCCAAGTGGGCGTAGGAGGTATTTATAGTCTTTGGGAAGCGTGCCCTCTTGAAACACAAGTGTCATAAGTGCGAGAAATTTGCGGTTAAGCCTTGGCTTCAGTACCTCCTTAAGCTGCCTAAGCTGGCGGCGGTGTAGGAATTACTCTTGTGGCCCGGCGGTATGAAGCTACCTCATTGTGGCGGCGATGTCACTTCAGCTATTATACGGTTTTCACGCTTTTTGAGCGCGATTAAATGCCCTAGAATCGCCTAGTGGTATCTTCGTGTAACCGCACATTAAAGTACGAGCGTCTCTCGTGTGATAAAGTCAAGTGGGCCCCACCGGCATGATTTAGACCCTTCAGAGCTTCGTTTTAAGTATTACGGGTGTCTGCATTTGGCGAGGCACAAGTAAGGCTATAGCGAGACACATCAAGATGTCTCGCTTCGTGGCGAGACACACACAAATGTCGTAACAGCGAGACACATCAATGTGTCGGCGTGGCGAGGCACACCGATGTCTGCGCTTCCTGGCGAGACACATCAAAGTGTCGCTAGTGGCGAGGCACACAAAAGTGTCTCATAGCGTAGCGAGACACAATCTTCCAATGTTGGGCTTCTTGAGATTCGGCGGCGTTGTCCGATCTTCTCATGATTTAGTCATATTTGAGGTTCTTGGCAATTTTTGATGCCTCTGGATACCCCCTCAAAGTTTTCGGACTCCTCGTATTTTGTCGAAGTGCGGAATACTTTGGATAAGATAACGCCTTATACGTTCCAACGTTGAACTTTGTAGAAGAGGCCCATGTTTTGCTTGATTTCTTGAACCTTGGCTCTGGTCGTCGTGACCATACTTTGGGATCAATAAGCTGTTGCATTTGTATTTGAATTGGTTGAAATGTGAAGTCGATTTTGGACTAATCATCTTCATCTTGAAAGTCATCATTTGAATTGTAATTGAATGCCTTGAGAAACATCAGTCATTATTGCGGCTTGTTTGTGTTTTCTCTTGGGGTAGCGAACCCTTTGTTGGAGTAGACCTCTCATTCATAAAAGAATGAGAGAAGATTTTGACCATGGTCCTAAGCGTAGGAAGGTTTGACCATGATAGGAATTTGGAGGCGATCCTCAGCTGTCGGGAAGGTTTGATGCGCTCAATGCGGAAGTGGACCTCTCGTTCATGGAAGGAATCGAGAGGAATTTTGGCCGTGGTCCTAAGCGTATGAAGGTTTGACCAAGTGGGAGTGAAAATTTAAAAATAATCCTAGCTGTAGGAAGGTTTGATCGATAGGAGTTTTGGAGACGATCCTAACTATCTAAGGTTTGATCGCCAATCTCGAATAGACCTCTGCTCATGGAAGGAATCGAGAGGATATTGGCCGGTCCTAACTGTAGGAAGGTTTGACCAGATAGGAGTTTTGAGACAATCCTAACCGAAGAAGGTTTGATCGCCAATCTAGAAGTGGACCTCTCGCTCATGGAAGGAATCGAGAGGATATGACGTGGTCCTAATCAGAGGAAGGTTTGACCAGATAGGAGTTTTGAGACAATCCTAACCGTAAGAAGGTTTGATTGCTCAATTTGATGTGGACCCTCGCTCATGGAAGGAATCGAGAGGGGATTTTGATTATGGTCCTAATCAGGAAGGTTTGACCACTAACTGAAGTGGACATCTCGCTCATGGATTATCCAATTTCTTTGCAAAATTGGGCTCTTATACTCATCTGAGGAATTAGGAGGAGCAGCTTTAATCTCTTGTACTCATCGGAGAAAAGGGAGCAGCTTTATACTGTGATAATTGTCGGAGTACGAGGGAGCAGCTTATACTGTGATACCGGCTTCTGAGTGAGGAGCAGCTTTAACCCTTATACTCATCGGAGGTAAGGAGCAATACTGTATACCCTGGGCTGGAGTAACGGAGGAGCAGCTTAACCTCTTATACTCATCGGAGGAAAGGGAGCAGCTTTATACCAGATACCGCTTCGGAGTAACGGAGGAGCGCTTTAACCTCTTATACTCATCGGAGGTAAGGGAGCAGCTTATACTGTGATACCGCTCTGAGTAACGGAGGAGCAGCTTTAACTTATACTCATCGGAGGAAAGGGAGCAGCTTTATACTCAGATACCGTTGGAGTAACGGAGGAGCAGCTTTAACTCTTATACTATCTGAGGTAAGGGAGCAGCTTTATACTCATATACCGCTCTGAGTAACGAGGATCGCTTTAACTCTTATACTACTCGAGGTTAGGGAGCAGCTTATACTCATATACCCGCTCTGAGTAACGGAGGAGCAGCTTTAACCTCTTATACTCATCTGAGGTAAGGGAGCAGCTCATATACCGTCTGAGTAACGAGGAGCAGCTTAACCTCTTATACTCATCGGAGGTTAGAGGGAGTATACTCATATACCCGCCGGAGTACAAAGGTATATTCGCTTAGCTTATTTGCGCTAAGACGCCGGCTTCACCAAGGCTTGATGATGGCCTTGAGAGCTAAGCAATCCTTAGTAGGATGGAGGATCCTTCGCTGCACGCAGCATTTAGGGTCCGAAGTCTTGTTAGCCTCCTCTTGATTTGTAATCGGAGGCAACTTGATTTTGTTGTTATCAAGAAGGTGTTTGAAGATGATTGGAACCTCTTCGTCTTTGAAAGAGTATGTCTGTGGAATTGATTTAGAAGCTTTTTGCGATGAATTAGTTGCGACGTTTGATACTGCCGATCCGTGATGCCTTTCCTCTATTACGAGAGGAAAAATTTTACGAGGATCGGCCGTCATTTTGCCTCTTCGGCTTTCTTCCTTACGAGGAAGCGTTGGCTTCTTCACCATTGAGTTTCAATTCTTTCCAAGTGGTTGGTGATGCAACCCCATGACTTCAACAGATCAATGGAGAGATTATTGTGGCATGTCCTTAATATGAATTCCTCGGTGATTGGATCTTTGCGGTTTATGGCCTTATTAGCGGAAGCGGCTTAGCGAAAGTGTCAATTGTCTCCCCATTCTTACGCTTTTCATCCAAAGGGTTCCAATCGAGACTTCGGTGTCGTCATCGAAAAAGTTCGAGGAACAAATTTTCTATGTCATCGGCGGTTAATGCTCGGCTTTGATTCTTGATACCAATCGGCGACCATGAAAGGGTACCAACGAATAGTAGAATCATCAAAGGCTCATTTCTTGAGATCACCCCAAATGTGATTTGAAGTAAATCAGGTGTTGTGTAGGTGACCCTCTCCAGTCAAATGGCGTGAAGTTGATCAAATTAAATTTTGGCGGGTAAGGGTTGAATCCCACTCTCTGGGATACGGACGCGGGATGCGAGTCCTTTTGACTTCTGTATGCGGATATCAAAGCATTGATTTTATTTTCAAGCTCTTTCATCCTTTAAGCATCATCCTCCCCTTGTTTTGGATTACTTCCAATAGGAAGAATTGGACCATTTCCACCTTGAGCCTCGGATGGAGCTTTCTTTGGAGGTTGATCGGCATAAATGTGTTCATCAATCTCGAATCATTCTTGACATTATAGGCATTATGGTGGGTAACTCCACCTTGTTATTTGGATTGAGTTGTTGTTGGATCCGAGGTTGTCTAACCGTTTGGGTTTGCAACTCCCTCATCTGTTGCATGGCTAGCTCCATCTCTGTTCTCATTTGACCTTAAGCTCTTCTCTTTGCTTAGTTAAGGCTTCTTGTAACATTTGAGCGGGACGCCGGGGTAATGGTAAAAGCTTCTGCGTGATGGGGACCCGCACTGACATTGTGTCATGGAAGCTATCGCCCATGTCGGAAACTTGTCATCGGATGACTCTCCCTCATGCATCCTTCTATAGTCGATCGTTGGGCAGCTCTAATTGTAGCAGAGACATTCTTTGAAATCTTAGACCCAACCTTTCCTCCGGGGAGTGAAGTCGGGATCACGAATCCGTCGCGGTCCTTTCCTTTGTTCACCATGTTGATAGTAACCGGGGAAGTTCATCTGTTCGAATGGTAGATCTTCTCTTTCTTGAGTGCGCCTTGACTCCGTCTTCAAATCTTCAGATTCTTGTGAGGAAAGCCTCTCGAATCTTGAAGCTCTTTGTGGTTGGCGTTTGACTCGAACGGGCACATCGACAACAACGTCTTGATTAGTTGTGCACCGACGAGAAGTAATTTATTTCATCAATGGTTCTCTTTAGGTATGTTACTACTGACGATGATATGGTTGGTGTGGGTTATTACAAATTGCACTTCCACCCCCAGTGTAGCGTTGTCCTTAGTGGAGAACCGCGTCTTCTTTTGGGGCGTCGACTCTTTGACTTGAGAGACAACTTCCGTCGGCTTAGCCGTCATCTGAAGTTGCTTACGTATGAATCCACGAGGGTTGGTCATCTCGTGATTTTGCGAATCACTGCCTCTGCTTATTCTTCTCGGCGGACTCGTGGACCCCTGTGGGATGCTCAAGCGAGATGCAATTGGAATTCTAGAGACACGAGATATTTTAGCTTGTTGAGGGACTCTTACGAATTTGGATAATCAGCGTTTCTTCGGTACCTTGCCTTTATTTCACGGCGTGGACCAAGCGACTAAACACGAAGTTGGCCGGTTCCGACTCAACAGTTGATACCTCGGTAGAGAAGAAAGGCGGAAAAAGCCATTTTACGCTATGGCATGGAAAGCTGCCTGTTGGCGAAGCGATTGGCTGTCTATCGTGGCCGAGCGTTTACTACCTATTGTTGGCGAGCGGCTTAAACATCTCGCTAAGCCAGCGGCTCAGCTATCTCGGTGAAGCTGATAGCGGAGACTCTTGGCTGATGTCGACCGGGACCCAAACTTTGTGATTTTGAGTCGATTCCTTGGTTGATTTAGACTCCAGCGCCTTGTGAACAATGGCGTGCATGAGCAACAGCGTGCCTGCGCGCTTTGAAGCGCTCCTTCCTGTCAATCGGATCCTTTTGGCGAGAACCCATTCTTCCTTGGGAGTCTTGTGAGGGTTGAAGCGTAGTTTGTTGGCGCCTTTGATCATGTGAGTTCGTCGATAGTAGAACTCCATCCGTTGACTCGGGGCCTTGGCTAATGGCGAGCCATCTTTTGGCGTCGTCTTTGGCGAGCTCGTTCGTCGAATCGGTTGAGATCTTGTTGAGAAATCGCCTGCGCCGCAGCGAAACGCGAGAATCGTTGCGCATTACAACGAGCGAACTTCCCTCTTAGGGGATGAGATCCTCCGATGTTTCTGGGGTGAGGAGGACTTGATGAGGAAGAGGAGAGATATTCTTGAATTTGGCTTGATCGAAGAAGTAGTCTAGTCCATCAACCATGAGATTAGGCTTGATTCTTTGTAAAGGCTGCGACACAACGATCTCGGGCTTGAGACCGTTGGCTCCAAGCGTAGTGCGCCATCGTGTTTGGGTGAAAGTTGATTCCATTTGTAAAACTAGAAAATTACACTTTTGGTTCTGAGTTACAATGAAAATTAAATAACTCTCTCAAGCTTCGAACAAAGAGCTACAAGTGTAGATCTCTTGTTTTAGTGGGACTTTACTTTGTCGGGGGCCAGCGTAATCCGTGGACCAGAAGCGTGATCGTCGAATCGGCGGGGTTTAGTTGATGCTTACATAAAGGAAACAAGAACCGACAAATATCTTAGCAAGGTAAGATATCTACTCTTCTCAAGAATAAGTCAAGGCTTAAACTCAAAGGAATCTCAGGTGTGGATCGTGTTCTTGAACTCAGGAAGCTTGGATCTCACGATGCCTTTATGAAGCCACCTCACGCCCCAGTGGGCGTAGGAGGTATTTATAGTCTTTGGGAAGCGTGCCCTCTTGAAACACAAGTGTCATAAGTGCGAAATTTGCGATTAAGCGGCGGCTCGAGCTGCCTGGCGTAAAACTGCCATGCTGGCGGCGGTTAGCAAGTTACCTGTTGGCGGCGGCGGTATGAAACTGCCTCAGCGGCGGCGGTGTAATATTCCATTTGTTATGCGGTTTTCACGCTTTTTGAGGCACGATTAAATGCCCTAGAATCCGCCTAGTGGAATATCTTCAGCGATGTAACCGCACATTAAAGTGTACGAGCGTCTCTGTCTTTGATAAAGTCAAGTGGGCCCCACCGGCATTGATTTAGACCCTTCAAAGGCTCGTTTTAGTATTACGGTTGTCGCATTTGGCGAGGCACAAGTAATGTCCGCTATAGCGAGAGGCACATCAAGTCATCTCGCTTCGTGGCGAGACACACCATCAATCTCGCTAACGTGAGACACATCAAGTGTCTCGCTTCGTGGCGAGGCACACCTGTCAATCTGCGGCTGGGCGAGACACATCAATGTCTCGCTAGTGGCGAGGCACACAAAGTGTCTGCGCCTTGTGGCGAGACACAATCTTCTCTGTGTTGGGCTTCTTGAGATTTCGTGGCGTTGTCCTTCGATCTTCTCATGATTTAGTCATATTTGAGGTTCTTGACAATTTTTGATGCCTACAAATCGACATCGGACTTTCTTGTGCTTGAAATCGAGTGCGGTAAAGCTTCGATATCTTTGTTGAGCACATAATCGCTTTTCATCCATTTCAAGTTCCTCAAAGTCGTGATGATGATTTCCTCGGTTGTCATTAGGTGGATACGCTATTTGAAGCGATGGGGTTTGAATCTCTAGCGGTAAAATGGCCTCACAACCATAAACCGAGAATATGGGGTGGTACTGTCGGTGTCGCGAACCGTTGTGCGGTAAGCCCAGGCTTGCCCTAGCTTGTCGTTCAATCCTTCTTGTTTGAAGAGACCATCTTAGTAAGGATCTTGATGATCGTCTTATTAAAAGCTTGGCTTGTCCATTGAGGCGGGGTAGTAAAATTTGGTGGCGCTAGATTCGGTTGAAATTTATCGCGAGAATCAGCGTGAAGGCATGGTACGACAAATTGCGGACCATTATCGTGGACAATGCCTTCGGCACCCAGAGTATCGGTATATGACATGATGTTTAACAAATTTGATCCGCATCACTTGTCTTGACCAATCTCAGCGGAGCGGCTTGCCCTTTGAGAAATAATCGGTTATCGCCAATATGAGCGATGTCCTTTTGAAGAAGGTAATCGGACCCGATATCCATTCCCCACGTTTCAAATGGCGGATGTGGCGGTAGGATGCAAGTGTTAGGAGGTTGGTGAAGGTAATTAGCATGTATTTGTACGCATGGCATCGTTTAAGCGTGCTTCTGGCATCCCTCACCATTGTCGGCTAATAATGCAAGTCTCTGGCCGATCCATAACTGGGTCGAGGTTGGTGTGCTCCACAAACAGATCATGAGCTTCTTTCAAGACTTGCTCTGCTTCCTTAGTTGGCGGACATCGAGCGGTAACCCATCATATGACCTTCTATATAAAGTCATGGTGGGAATCATAGTAAAATCTTGATGCTTCGTAGACAATCGACTCCCTTTCTTTTATGTCTTGGAACAATATCCATGCAAGACATAGTCGATGATCGGGAACGCCTGATCTAGTGCTTCAAGTGACTTAGGCTCGTCTTATTTGCTTGGATCTGTAATGCATATTTTGGCTAAAATAGTTGCCGACTAGACACAATAACCGAGTAGCATTCTCGAGCGGGGCTAAGCGTAAATTTTGAGAGGCATGACGTACATGCTGCATAAGTGTTCATAAGCGAGGTACATGATCAATGTAAAAGCTTTCAAAGTGACTAAAGTTATGGGCTGCGCATGATGAGGATAAGGTCCTCGTGCGACTTATATTCTCCTCTTAGTTGTTTCACGACTAGGCTGTGAATCCCCAAATGCTTCAAGGTGTTTCCTTTAAATGTCGAGACCATCAATAGCATTATACTACCTTTCGTTATTGGTGCATGGATTACGATAGCGACCGACTCGTGGTATCCGCGTGGTTTTGTGGAGATATCAATACTACCTACTCGGCTACTTGGGGCGTCGGGAAGTCGCTCGAGCTCGATCAAAGAACAAGCTGCCATACACTTTCCTTAGAGACCAGATTAGCTTCATAAGGTTCATCGGGCATGTCTTGATACAATTCGACTTTCCCTTTCAATGGATGGTTAGCCATAAGATCACCTGACTTGACCCTTCATCGCCCGAGGTTTGGAAGTGAATGTAATGCGTCTTGAGATAACAATGCCCATCTAGCCATTCGACCATTCAACGTGCGGTGGGTCATGAATACCCATTATAGGGTCAATTTTAGAGATGGCGTGTATGCGTGTCCCACTAGATAGTGCCACATCTTTTGGATGGCGAAGACCAAAGCCAAACATTCCCACGAATGGGAGGATATCGATACTCGGCCCCGGCGATGTCCTCTTGAGGTAATAGGCGCACGTTGGTGGCCATTGTCATCGTCTGTGCTAAAGACACCACGCTAGCATATACATGGCTAGCGGATGTAAATCGAAGAATTTCGATTTAGGTGCAACTAACTGGGAGATTAGAAAGATATGTTTTGATCTCTTGAATGCCTTAGGCAATCTTCAGCTCTATAAGCCTTTTCACTTCGCGATTGGCTTCCATGATCGCGGATGAAGTATCATTTATTCTTGCCCAGCCGGGTTTAGCATCGAACTTGATATTGGTGGTGGGTCACCACATTGGTCAAGTCTGGCATATCTTCATAATTTCAAGCGAAAACATCGATATATTCGGGACCAGAGCAACTAATTCCTCTTTCTCCTGGGGAAGGCGCAGCTCATGAATATGGGCTTGGTTAGCAATTAGCCCATATTGACTTGAACCACTATATCTTGGTCGGAGGTTCTCTCTATTCAAACTTGTCACCGTATTGAATGTTCAAATGGAAAGTCAAGGTCTTTAAAGTGAATTGAGTGATCATCTTCTTGGACTCTGGGGTTTGTATGGTCATATTAGACATTAGTCCTTTGAATAGCTTAGAGACTAACATCTGATCCGTTGAATCGATGAATTGTTGTGATCTTCTGTCCACTTAGCATTGCGAGGAAGATGAAGAGACATAACCAGACCTCTCTTATGTTCATAATGGCGGTGGATTTTTCCTTCGGGGCGTAAGAAGGTCTAGGAGGAATTGGAGGCGGCGATCGAAACAAAGACCGCTCGGTGTGTGAAATTATATCCCCATTTCTTCATGTATTAGC
>WHSE01000121.1:0-56243 GCA_012295165.1 Asparagus setaceus
CCCTTAATTTCTTTCTACCTCTCTTTTGTTGACTTTTCTATGACATGATTTACAATGAACCTTTAAGGGTATTTAAAGTACTTTTTTTCCTATCTTGAATTCACGAGGACTTCTTCTTTGACTAGTACTATCAAATTGGAATTCAATTCCAATTGAGATTGTTTCTTTTCAATCAAATTCAATTCCTAATCTAAGTCCAACTAGGATTATCTAAAATACAAGGATAATCCTAATAGTTTAAATGATTCAGTGATCTATTGTCAATGTTCTTTTTAATTGAGTATGCTACTGTTTATAACTGTCTGCACTGGCTTGACGTACTAAAATTAACAGTGCTGTATGTAGCCTTATTGTTATTACTATATGATTTTCTGTAAGACGCTCTCTATACGGTTTTCTTGCCCTAAACTTAAAGTTGTTACTATCAATCCTTCCTATATTTAATTTTGCTTTTGTTTTCCCCTTCTTTTATATTAGCTTTAATTTTTAAATTTCAGGTTAGAAGATAATTAATAGGGTAAGTGTCTGATAATAGATATTTTCATGCTTTCCAAAAAGAATAAAATTGAAAATGGCCTGGAAAAATAGGAAGGGTACTTTTATTACTCTTCCACTCCAAACAAACATTCTTCACCATATTTTTAGGTCGTCTTAACAAAAATAAAATAAACGTCAAAACTATTACCTTGATAAATTAATTTTAATTGTCTACAATCCGAGCTATTATTTTCATTCTTTATGTATTTCATTGAAAAGCTTATTTTTTGACCTTATTAATTAAATTGCGAAAATAAAAACTTTTAATTTAGTCAATGAATTTCTTTAGATTGTGTACTTGCTTCAGACTCAGAATCTTTACACCGTCACAAGATGGATTTATAAAGGAAAAGATCGATGATTATGAGATAGTTTTAAAAAGAAAAAAAAGTTTAAAAGGAAAAATTGTGATGCCTTTCATATCCTTCCCTTCACTAAATTGCATTTTCTTTTTGCGGATCTAGCTATATATGAGTAGGTGAAGAAGGCGAAGTACATGTTACCTCTGTTACTTCGAACAAAAAATTTATTTATTTATCTGGAAAAATTATTTCCACTATTTTCTTAATTGATGACGTGGCATCTAGGTGGGACCTCTACTTCAAAAGTTTTCCCCATCCTCAAGCCTCCAAAACAGCCTGAAAGAAGGAAAAATAAATATGGAGCCCATGTGAAAGATGCTGGAATAAACTTGATATAGCTTTGAGAATGGTTTGTCAACTGTGCCTTCTCTATCTTCTTCTATTAAGTTGATCATTATCGCATCGTCCTCAGCAACTTCTAACCAAGTTCTCTCGGGCCTATCTACTATAGTCATTTAGAAATTTTGAGATATGAAAGATTGCCGGAATTTCTATGACGAAGAAACATGAGGTGTCCGTGTCTCCGGGATAAGCATGCGATGGGATCTCTATGAAACTTCAATATACACTTAGATCAAGCAAATACAACTATGAAACTTCAATATACACTTAGATCAAGCAAATACAAAACTCTACATCTTATAATGTCTCCAACATCAGAAATGAGAAGTTATTTACAATAAGAAGGCAACCAAGCGAGCAGATGGCCAAATTTGCAGTAAGGTCTGAAACGTTATCTGATAGGAAATGTTAGGCAACAAAAGAAAAAAGGTACAAACAAAGAAGAGGAATGCCATTGAAAGAACTTCAATAAGCGTTAATATCAAACACTGGTAAACCAAGGTCTTCAGAAGGCCTGATAGGCCTATCCTACCTAGGCTAGATGATACTTTCCAAGGTTAATTGCATATAAACACCTTGTAGTATCGCTGTTTTGAACTTACTACGCCTATAGTTTCATTGATGCAGATAGACCCCCTGGATTTAAACTTTATTGACTCTTTTAACTCAGGTAGACTCACAAAATACACCCAGAGGCAATATCTGCCAAAATTTCACCAAGGATAGGACTATCTGCAAATATGAAACTACAAGGATAGTCACTCCCTATCTGCAATCAACCCCCGCTTTTAATGATACAGAATTTGCTCACATAAACAAAGGTCAGCGTAGGACAAAGAAGGAAGCGCTTATCCCTCCACAAACACGAGAATTGATTATTCCCCCAATTTATGTCCTTTTCCGAAAACATCACAAGCGAGCAATGAACAACGCAAGTACACAATTAACATCAAAATAAGGTACAGCAACTTTCTTTGAGATTAGTGACTTCACTGGTAACAGTAACAGTCTACAAAATTCAACACTCAACAACAATACAAGTTCCTCAATCTATCTTTAAATTCATGGTAGGTTAGATCAAATTCATGGTAGGTTAGATCATAACCTGGAACCGAACAAAACTCAGGTCTGATAAAGAAACCTTAGTACAATCTCCCAGTGCATTCTATGGAGCCACAGTAGCATTCCTTTTTCCTTATGTTACCATCAGAATCATGGACATCGTCTATTATATAATTGTAATGATATGTAAGTTCCTGCAATGGTGGAATATCCTCACAAGCAAAAAACAGAACATGTGGCATTCTCTTGTCATCATGATCATAGAGGACATTCTGAGCATAAAGATTTGGTGTGCAGCTGTGATTGATAAACTTTCCAACATTTCCATACCTAGAAGAATCAAGTGTGAACCCCCATCCTCCTCGGCTTCACTTGGCTTTTTTGTAAGCAAGGCACAGAAGAGAGGCCCTCCCAAAGAGACTCATCATAGTAATTATTCCCAATAGCGAATAAATACTCATCGGTCATCCTTTTCTGAGCTTCTTAGATCCTCCAGCAACTCTCCAACATATTCACAGATGAAGCTTCCAGAAGGAATAAAAGCTCGTGAACGAACCCCCAACCCATAGTCTTTGTCTTGAATATCTCTAGTGGAAATTTGATCCCGTGTTGAATTGGTTTATTATGGCATGACGGTGGACATTTGCAAGAAGGACCACATGCATATATTAGAGGTTTTGCTTCCACAATTGCACCTTTTCTATTAAAAGGAAGCTCCCCTCCATTTCTCACAGCACATGCACATGTGTCAGAATCTGAGCATCCATCAACACAATCACACCCCTCTAAAGGAGTCAAGCTATAATTCAACGGATAAATCACCTCAGTTATGTATTCAATGGGTAATAAGCGTTCATCATCAACAGTATTCACTACTTTGATAGGCAATTTCTCTTTTCCCCTTGAAAAATCTTCAGTGAGCTTCGTAGCAGAGAATGGTTTCAAGCTCAATGACTTCTTGATGTCTTGAAAATCGAGCTTAGCTTGTCCTGGCAACCTTCTCAACCGAAACATAAGGACATTGTGACCATTGTGATCTTTCCTTCTCCACCATTTCTCAACGAGATAGAGCCATAGTAAACATACAAATAAGACTTGTTTTTAACCTTGGAACCATGAAAAACTCGAACAGGTGTTTTAGCATCAATACTGTTCTTCAATGCCAAGTTTCCTCTGACCATTGTCTGATCTCTATTCGGCATCCCATTACCACAAAATGATAAAATATCTGAGTTGCACAAATTATTAGCGTACGGCCTCAAGTGGAGGGAAACAATGCTAACAGCAATTAACTTTTCATCTTTTCTAATATAATCTATGTCGGAGTTGACAATGGAGGCCAAGCAAGGTCAATTCAACTCTAAAGCGAAAATTAGCCTACTTCAACACCTGGTACAGCTCCCAAGTGCCTTGTTAGATTGCTCGATTCTTTGTTTTTCTCCTTGTAAAGGTTATAAGCATCTAAATCAAACCTTGACCTTATCCCCGGTACTTTCTTCTGATTGATTTCTTCTTCCTCTGCCAGCTTCTCATATATTGATTGAAAATCTTGTAAGGTTTGTTTAACTCTCTTCGACTATCAGGTTCAGCTCCATTAGTTTGAGATTCTTCTTCTTCTCCTCTCTCCCTCTCTTACCAAGACATCTTGTACCTTCAACAACATCCAATTTACTACTAATTTTGCAGTTCTCTGAAGGAGAAGGCCTCTGAACTAAAGCATGAAACTGTTGGCTTGTACATTTGGAAGGATCCAATGAGGAATTTATCAACTTCATGACGTCTTTGATTTCAAGTTTGGCTTGTCCTCTAATCTCCTCAACTGAAAAAGAACACCTTACAACTATGATTGCCTTTCTTGCTCCAATATTTCTCAGCTGAATACAACCCACCATAAACATATGTCTTCTTCTTATCATGAAAACCGAGAATAACTTCGAATTGGCATCTTCTCACTGATACTGTTCTTGAGTGCCAAGTTGCCGTCCTCCATCTTTTGATCCTTATTCTCCTTCCCACTACCTCGACACAGCAAAATATCACCAGATGAGCGCACATAATTGCTAAATCTGCCCGTAAGAAAAATAACAATGCTAGTAGCTACTGGCCTCTCATCTTTCATAACATAATCGATATTGGCTTGAGGACAATGCATGCCAACCAAGAATAGCTCAATCCTGCATTCGAACTTATCCCCAATTTCAACACCCTCTACAGCCCCAAAACCCAGTAACACTCTGAAATTCTTTTCTTTTCTCCTTGACGATTGTAAGCCACAAGATCAGGCCTTGATATATGTCCCGGTTCCTTCTCTTCTTCTTTTAGCTTAGCATATATCCCCCGAAACTCACCCAATGTTTCTTTAACTCTTTTTTGACTATCGGTTTCTTGAGACATTACTTCTTCTTCCTCTCTCCCACTCTTACCAAGACAACTTGTAACTTCATCAACATCCTGTTTAGTTCTAATTTTGCAGGTCTCTGAAGGAGAAGGTCCACGAACTAAAGAATGAAACTCTTGGCTTGTGGCTTCATAGCGTCTTTGATGTCAGTATGGCTTGTCCCTCTAACCTCCTCAACTGAAACAAAACACCTTACAACTATGATTTTCTTTCTTGCTCCATTGTTTTTCAACTGAATACAACCCACCATAAACATATGTCCTCTTCCTTCCATTTAAACAGAGAATAACCCTAACTGAGTTCCTCTCACTGATACTGTTCTTGAGTGCCAAGTTGCCATCCTCCATATTTTGATCCTTATTCTCCTTCCCACTACCACGACACACCAAAATATCACCAGATGATCGCACATAATTGCTATACCTCCCATTGAGAAAAATAACAATGCTAGTAGCAACCGGCCTTTCATCTTTCATAAAGTAATCAATATTGGCCAATAGACGATAATGCAAGCCAACCAAAAAGAGCTCAATCCTGAATTCGAACTTATCCCCAATTTCAACACCCTCTACAACCCCCAAACACTTACTGACACTCTCAAATCCTCTTTCTTCTCCTTGTAACGATTGTAAGCCACGAGATCAGGCCTTGATGTATCTCCGGTTGCTTCTCTCTTCTTCAATTAGCTTCAGATATATTCTTCAAACTCATTCAGTGTTGTTTTAACTCTTTCTCGATTGCTGGTTTCTTGAGACGCTACTACTTTTCATCTCTTCTTTTTAAAGGTGTTTTAGGCCTGCTAGAGCTTGAATTCTGCACAGCAGAGACGAACACGAGACGGTATCTCCTCGGTAGAGAATTCTGGCTTTCATCAGCTTGAGGTTTCAACACGTCGGAAGAATTAGTTTGCTTAGGGATGGAACTGGGTTTGGGTGTGGGATCTGTTCGAGCTGGGGTTTTACGGAGAGAATAACTCGATTCCACAACGGTGAAGTACTTGGATTTACTTGAAACCCTAGTTTTTCACTAGATTCCATAATTGTCCACCAATGATCTAGAAGAAAAACACAACCAATGAGAAAGCTAGAAGCCTAGAATCAAGCAGCATTGTCAAGATTCACTATAAATAACAGCAAGATATAAGTTAACAAGTAATCTACAGGAGTTTGACGACGATTAGAGTTTCTTTGACTTAAAAAACCCTTAAAAAATCGATTTTTGAAATAAAAAATTAGGTAAAAAAAGGAAGCTGAGCAAGAAAAGACCTGGGTTTCGATCAAACCGTACAAAATTGGGACTGCGGCGAGATTAGGGCAAAAAAGTTTGAATATTTGACGCAGATCGTAGAAGCCGCCCTCTCTCTCTCGTTGAAGAAGAAAAGGATTGACCAGGGAGAGATTGTTCATACTTAATACCAATAGAGCTGGGACTTCTATTATTTTATAGGGTTTTTTTGCATATTGGTCCCTTACATCGAATCGAATTTGATATGAGTCCCTCAAATCTGAGTATTTTGATATTAGTCCCTCAAATTGCTTTAAGTTGTTGATATTAGTCCCCCGGTTAGTTAGAGTTAGGGTTAGAGGGGAATATTCGTTAAAGTTAACTTGAATACTGTTCATCTCTAACCACCTCTTACCACAAAACTCGAATTCCTGCCAACAGAAATAAAATTTTATTACCGATAAGCCACGATCCATCGAGATATCACAAGCGAAGTCACAGTCAAGGCTTCGAGGAAACAGATTAGAATTACAAATACAAGAATAAGATTTAACCAAGAGATTTAGCACCGTCTGCCAGTAAACGCTGAGCGCTCATCAAGGCCAGCTCTAAACGCTGAGCTCACCGTCTAAAGCTCCAAGCGCAGAGCTCTCACCAAGTCAAACTATAAACGCGAGCTCTACCGCGGCCAAACTCTAAAACGCTGAGCTGCTCACCAAGGCCCAAGCTCAAAACGATACTCACCGGCCCAAACTCTAAACGCGGAGCTCATGCCACGTCCCAGCTCTAAACGCGAGCTCTCAACCAAGGTCAGTTCTAAACGATAGCTCTCACCGTCAAAGCTCCAACGCTGAGCTTTCACCAAGGCCCAAACTCTAAAGCGCGAGCGCTCACCGCCCAAGCTCAAAACGCATAGCTCTCACCGCCCAAACTCTAAAACGAGCTGCTCAAACGGCCCAAGTTCTAAACGCTGAGCTCTCAACCAGGTCTAGTTCTAAACGATAGCTTCACCAAGGCCCAAAGTCCAAACGCTTTCTACCAAGGCCCAAGCTCTAAATGCGAGCCAGCTCGTCTCCGCTCAAAACGCGATAGCTCTACCGTCCAAGTTCTAAACGCAGAGCTCACCGGCCCAAGCTCTAAAATGCGAAGCGTTCACCGCGTCCAAGCTCAAAACGATAGCTCTCACCAGGCCCAAAGCTCCAAACGATAGCTCGCGCCCGCTCCAAACGGAGCCTTTTAGCCGTTTAAGCCCAAGACGCTGGCGCCATGATCATGCTCAAACGCGATCTCAACCTCGCCAGACGCCGAGGGTCATCTAAAAATAAACGCGAAGTCTTGCGCGCTGCTTCCTATTCAGAACACGATTTAAACGGTTCCAAAACCGCTTCCTCGATTTGAGGGCCACGAATCCTCATTCTAAGGGGTCACCCCTAAAATACCTATAAAGGGGAGAAAGATCTTAGAGAGAGATCGAAAAGGGGAGATTGGAGGCTGAGAGAAAAGATCCAGAGGATTGATTCGCTGTGAGGGAGAGAGAGCTTGAGCTGGTCAACCCTAGCTCTTCTTCTTCAGCTTGGCTTGGTTTTCAAACTCGGCGAGTTATTAAACTCTCGCCTCGAAGTTATCAAACCGTACAAAATTGGGACTGCGGCGAGATTAGGGCAAAAAGTTTGAATATTTGACGCAGATCGTAGAAGCCGCCCTCTCTCTCTCGTTGAAGAAGAAAAGTTGACCAGGGAGAGATTGTTCATACTTAATACCAATAGAGCTGGGACTTCTATTATTTTATAGGGTTTTGCATATTGGTCCCTTACATCGAATCGAATTTGATATGAGTCCCTCAAATCTGAGTATTTTGATATTAGTCCCTCAAATTGCTTTAAGTTGTTGATATTAGTCCCGGTTAGTTAGAGTTAGGGTTAGAGGGAATATTACGTTAAAGTTAGCTTGAATCTTGTTCATCTTCTCTAACCGACCTCTTACCACAAAACTTGGAATTCCGGCCCGGTGTAGAGTGTCGAAATTTTATTCTTAAATACGATCCTTTGAGATATCGTCGAGCGAAGTCGCGATTCGAAGGCTTCGAGGAAGCAATTAGAATTACAAATACAAGAATAAGATTTAACCAAGAGATTTAGCGTCGAAGCCTAAGCGGGCGTTCAGTGCGTCGGCTCTAAGCGGAGCTCGGCCGTCAAAGCTCCAAGCGTGAGCTCGGCCAGCGTCAAACTATAGCAGACTCTGGCAGCGTCCAAACTCCAGCGGGCGTTCGGCGTCAAGCTCAAAGCGCATAGCTCTGGGCGTCAAACTCTAAGCAGCGGGCGTTCAAGCGTCCCAAGCTCTAAGCGGAGCTCTCGCGCGCGTCAAGTTCTAAAGCGCGCAGCTCGGCAGCGTCCAAAGCTCCAAGCGGAGCTTTCGGCCAGCGTCAAACTCTAAGCGGGAGGCGTTCGGCAGCGTCAAGCTCCGCGCGCTCGGCGGCGTCCAACTCAAAGCGGGCGTTCGGCCAGCGTCAAGCTCTAAGCGGCGGAGCTCTCAGCGTCCAGTTCTAAAGCATAGCTCTCGGCCAGCCCAAGCTCAAGCGGAGCTTTCGGCCGCGTCAAGCTCTAAAATGCGGGGCGTTGGCCGCGTCCAAGCTCAAAGCATAGCTCGGCAGCGTCCAAGTTCTAAGCAGAGCTCTGGCGCGTCCAAGCTCTAAAATGCGGAGCGTTCAGCCGCGTCCAAGCTCAAAACGCATAGCTCGGCCGCGTCAAAGCTCCAAGCGCAGCTCTCGGTAGCGTCCAGCTCCAAGCAGAGCCTTTGCAGCGTCTAAGCCGAAGGCGAGCGTCATGATCATGCTCAAGCGAGATCTCAACCCTCGCCCGAGGAGGCGAGGTCATCTAAAAAAAAGCGAGTCTGGCGTTTCCTATCTGTAAACCGATTTAAGCGGTTCCAAAACCGTTTTCCTCGATTGAGGGCCACGAATCCTCATTCTAAGGGGAGTTACACCCTAAAATACATAAAAGGGGAGAAAGATCTTGGTAGGAGATCGGAAAAAAGGTTGGAGGCTAGAGAGAAAAGATCGAGAGGATTGATTAGTTGTGAGGAGAGAGCTTGGTGTGGTCAACCTAGCTCTTTTCTTCTTCATTTTGGCTTGGTTTTCAAACTTCGTGCGAGTTATTAAACTTCGTCCTTGAGTTATCAAACTCATTAGAGTTCTAAAGACTTGCCTGCAAGTCTCTCTCTTCTGATGATTCCACGAGCAAGGCGGTCGGATCGTCCACGGGATACAAGGATCAAGCTCTATGCCGCCGTGAAGAACCGTTTTAAACAAAGGAAGGATCTCCGTTGACCCTTCCTTCTTTTGTAAATCGAACCCGATCGAGAATTTTGTAATTTCTTTTTACATAAGTCAAAGAGAGTGCATTGAGAGTTGTATTTATTCTTTCTTTAAAATCAATTGGAAGGAATAATCTTTATTTTCTGACTTTAATTTTCCTCGCTTGAACAAAAGATGGCGACTCCGTGAGGGGCTAGCTTCGAGATGAAGAAGTGGTGGCATGTCAGGCGTCAACCTCATTGGGACTACGGTGAAACTCTCACGGTAGAGTTTGACCAAACCAAGTATGAAGAATTGCTCTCTTAGGATCCCTTAGCCCTAAAGCTATGCGCCAAGGTCGAAAAGTCTCCAAGGAGATCAAGACACGAATCGACTGTGTCACCTAAGGGATATGTGCCGTTGAATCGGAGATGATTACGGCGGCATTTCCTTTAAGGGAAAAAGGCTTCAGCGAAGAGGTGGAAGACCTACACGAGCCTACCGTGGGATATCGGTCATAAGAGCCTAGCGACATCGAACCAAAGCGACATAGATGTGGATGCGCTTAAAAGCCTACGACTAAGAAGAATCTTTGCTGTCGTAGAAGATCCGCGTAGGGCACACCTCAGAAAATCAATCTTGAGAAAGCGTGATTTTGGGCTAGCGTTCATGTTCTGACGCCCGACCTACGTTAACGAGCCTCGATGGCGTCGTCCAAACAAAGCGGGTCCCAGAGCGTTTCTCAAACAAAGCGAGTCAGGACGCGTTTCTCAAACAAGCGAGTCGGGGACGGCGTCTCTCAAACAAAGCGAGTCGGGAGGCGTTTCTCAAACAAAGCGAGTCCCGAGGCGGCGTTTCTCCAATCAACGAATCGATGTCGCGTTCCTTCAATTGAGCATAAACCCGGGCGTTTCACAAACAAAAGCGACCCCAGTCGCGTTCCTGAACAAGCGCACCCCTCAAAGTGTTTGACCATTAAGCGTGGACTTGGGCCGTTTGTCATATCCACCTAACAGGCCTTCAAATGATGAGGGCGGGTTCGGCTCAAACTACGATCAGGAGTTAACATTCCTCAAGTTTCGACTTGAGAATTATTATCAAGAGAGACCAGCGGCAAATGGCTCATTCGTGCCGTCGGCGATTGATTACAGCGGTCCTCTCGAATGTCAATGTTGTGCACACACTGAAGCGATCGGTCTTTGATGGGTTGACTAATCGGCCCATCGAGACAAAGCGATTCCGCGGAAGAAAACCTCGGTGAATATCAGGGTTACCATTAATATGGTCGTGAGAGCGTCGTTATCTTCGGTTCGGATGAAGAGACTAGTAAGCCCTTGAGTGTTAAGGAAATCTGGATATAAGTTGAAGGAATTTATCGCGCACTTTCGAACACGGCCGAGTCATACCCTCATCAATTATCGAGAGGCGGCGGGTTGGAACACGAAGAGAGCACTCGGCCATTGCGAGTCTCGTCTTCAGCTCATTCATAGAACACGAGCATGGTTTATGGCGAAGTCTTTGAAGATCTCAAGAAAAGCTTGAAGAATACGGCGATGACGAGCTATCGCGGTCCGCAGCCGACAAACCATTAACCAACTTAGAACATAGTGGCCCAGTTTGCAGATAGGGCTCAAGCTCCGTGGTCGGTCGGTACCTCAGCGAATCGTCGCGAAAAGAAAGGTCAATACCGCGAGAAGGAAAAGATGGTTGAAACCTCAGACCAAGAAACTCGTATAGATTCTTCATCAGAAGAGAGAGCGAATCAAATCTTCAATCGGCCAAAATGGATGAATTGAAGCTTCGTCTTAGCAGCTATAAGCTAATAGGAGTGAGCTCCAAGGCGAGGGTTGTGAGGCCATATCTGCGGAGTGGGATCTGACACCTTACCCTCAAAGTTTAAGGCCCGGCTCTGCAAGCCGATGTACGGGTTAGCCGAATCGGCGTCTATTACTTCAAGTCCTGGTGGCGATGTAATTTCAAGCGATGCTATTTTGAGCCGTCTATTTATTGGCACTCTCAAAATTAAGCCTTTGAATGGTTCATGAACTGCCGGATCTATTGAAAGTGGGTAGATTTGGAAAAGCTGTTTCTAGCAGTTCTTTGAAGATGACAGTATCGAGTCCCTACCCTCCTGCCACTAAACAAAAGCGAGGGGCAGATAAAGGCTTTTGTGGAAAGCCAGGGTGTGGCATTGCGATGCCAGCGAGGATGATACAAACTACTTTGGTAGAAACACATCGGCATAACACTGGACTCCTCTCTTAGCTCAAATGGGGGTTCTGAGTGTGGTTCACGGAAACAACTAGTGTCCCAAAGAGCAGTGAGGAAGATATTGTCGCTTGAGTTAAAGGCTGAAGAAAGCGGGGCGACAGAACAGCCATCACCAGCGAGGTCAGGATGCGCCCTCGGTCAGGAGGAAGGACATTCATCTTTGCGATACTAGTGTTCGATCTCCACCCGGCAAAGCGGGCAAGCCATCGAGTCGGCAGGCCTTTAAGCAATATTCTTTCAAAGAAGAGCACATCGATACTCTATTCAGTACTGCGGAAGAATAACAAGTTAAAGCTCGAGAATCAAAGAGACTGGAAAAGGAAGGTGGATGACCCCAATTCTTGTCGATATCATGGGATGTTGGGACACCGACAAAGAAGTGTTACATTTTCAAAGACATTCTACAAGCATTGGTTGATGCTTGGTACTCAAGTTGAAACGAGCAGTGTGTCTACTAATATGACATCGGTTCAATTAGGGATTTCTACTTTATGCGACTCTAATGGGCTGTTCCCATTCAAAAGGAGAATTACGTTTGAAGAACACCGATCGACACAATCAAGAAGGAAAAGGTTTGGCACCCATCACAATTTCAAGCGGAGAAGTGATGTGGGTCCATCTGACGATTAAAAGATCATCAATGGTGAGACATCATCAAAAAGAAGAAGAACAAAGTGAAAACTTCCAACATGATCGTCAGATCCATAAAGAAGGCGATACTCATTTGGTCCCTCTCAGGCTTCGGAGAAAGAAGAGGTGACCCGGTAGAAAGGGGATCAAGAGTAGGTCACGAGTCGGGGAAAGCGTGCTTGAAAAAGTATGATCAAGGGCCTTGAGGTCGGGGAGCGGTTGAGGGAGGCGGGGGTTCGGCCTAAAAGTCAATTGATAAAGGAAGCCAAAGGAGGTTCGATATAATAAAACCTTCTGGGCGAGGAACATCGGAAAACCATTCCGCCGATGTTTTGTACGGTGGCTAACATTCCGCCCGAGAATCACCCTTCTGAGCTCTTGAAGTTGTCCAAATCTACAAGAAGCGGCTCTAATGGAGGCTTTAGCGGATCTGAGAGCTTCATTACACAAGTTCTGTAGTCCCGAAGCTATGGATGAACCCTCTTGTGTCAAATGCCTACACATAATGAAGATGCACGCCTTGCATATCATTCACACAAGAAGATATGCAAATCAATCATAAGCATGAGCGGCCCTTGTACTACCGGATACATGGGGTCTTGAGATCGATCGTGTCCAAGTAGATCAGGGCTCACACTCGGCATATCTTGAGTATAGAGTCATGCAAGTTTTGGAATCCGTACCAGCCGTTGAATTCCACTCGAGATAACTATCTTTGGCTTCAATGCAACTGACCGCGCGACCACAGGAAAAATTAAGCTCAAATGTCAAATTGGAGATCTCGGTCGAGTAACTGCTACATTATAGATCGCGGACACATCTTACAATTTGCTATTGGGGCGACCTTGGATTCATCGAATCGGATTGTCCCATCAACCCTTCATCGGTAATGAAATATGTCAATGAAGAGGGGAGGTCAAGACCGATAGCTGAAACATCCTTTCAAAGAGTAGAAGTTATCCTGCCCGATTCGGTCTTTACCTTGGCCGGGCTGAATCGCCGAACCCGACTTACGGCAGCGATATAGCGATGCGAACACGAACGAAGAAAAGTGTCCATGGGAATTGCATGTAGTGAGCTCTAATAAGCTTAATAATGAGGAAGATGTCTTGAGTGAAGGCCCGGTGGTAATGAAAATTTCAATTTGGCTTACTTGTCGATGTTTCATCACGAAGAAATAGATAAAGATCTGAGTTGGAGCCATGGCATGCGCTATATGGCGAGATCACTAGATTTGCCACTCAAAACGTCCCTCTCCACCTCAGGAGGATGGAGGGCGTGAGAAGGCATTCTTTATGGTCCGTCCAAAAGAAGGGTCGAAACCAATCTATTTTGGTAAAGTGGACCACGAAGTTATCAAACGGAGAGTTGAGGAAAGCGAGGCAACTCCTCAATTTCATCATTACGAACTTAAGGCTCGTCACATAATGAAAGTATGGGCTACAATTTCGATAGTCAAAAGGGTTAAATTTTGGGAAAGGGCCGAACCACGATTGACACCTTGTCCACTGAAGGTAAATCCAAGATTATTACCACAAAACCGGCGGGGTTAGGGTACTTGTCGACACCATCCCCTTGAGGCGGCGGGACAATGCTCACGGCAAGGACCATTCATGCAGGCGTCACCATGGGATTCGGCGTAAGTGTAGGATCAATTTTATAAGTATGTCATTGAACATGACCTCGGTCGATCATCAAGTGATGTAAGATGACAAGCTGGATTGACGGATAGTGACCCTTGGATTAAGCGTCTTGATGTTCTATGGGATATGTGCTTGAACGAGAGCATAGAAGATAAGGTGATCCAAATAAATATGGGGATGAGACCAATCCCAAACCAATCTTAAGTAAGCAAAAGCCAAAATGAGAAAGAAGAACTAGTGTCCCTCGTCAGAGAATATGTTGGCGTCTTAGCATGGAATTATGAAGACATGCCGGTCTTGATCTTGAGGTAGCCATGCAGCAATATCGACCGAATCACGAAACTTTGGCAAACGCAGCGAGTTCGTCCGGAGGAGTTATGGAGGCAATTGTAGTAGAAATCAAAAGCTCATTGATCGAGGTTTCATCGAGAGAGGAACAACACGGTTGGGTAGCCAATATCGTTGTTGTACCCAAGAAGAATGGAAAGATCGGATATGCATTGATTTTAGTGATCCGAGCGAGGCATGTCGAAAGATGAATTTCCACTCCCCATCACATGTCATGTCATGATTGATAACACATGTGGATATGAGAGAATGTCTTTCATGGGCCATTTTCGAGGATATAATCAAATCAAAATGTATCACGAAGGCGCAAAACATCTGACCTTTAGAACAGTTGGGGGTGTTACGCTATCTGCGTAATGCCGTTTGGGTTGAAGAACTGGAGCAACTTACCAGCGGCGATGAATACTATTTTTCATCAACATCTCGTAAGAAGATCGAGATGTTACGTAGATGACATTGTAGTAAAGTCAAGAAGGAAGATCACCTATCGGACTTGAAGACCATGTTGACATCATGAGAACACATCAACGAAGATGAACCCCACAAAATCCTTCCTAGGGGTGTCGTGGTAAATTCTTGGGATTCATAGTTACATCCCAAGGAATTTATTTCGATCTGAAAAGGTCGCGCCATCGAGAAATAAGCCACCAAAGACCATTAAAAGCTCGAGAGGCACGCAAGGTAGGTTAAGCGTATATCAGAAGATTCATATCAAATCTTTCGGGCGGTGCAACCCTTTTCCAAATTAATGAAGAAAGGAGTTTCGTTAGGTATGGGATGAAGGTTGCCAAAAGGCATTGAAGAAATCAAAACCTATCTTACACAACCCCGGTCCTCGTGGCCCGTGTCGGAAAACCCTTCTGTTATATGTGAGAGCCATGGACCATTCACTTGGAGCCTTACTAGAGCGATGACCAAGGACATGAACAAGCAATTTATTATCTCGTAGGACCATGATGGGAGCGAACAGATCTGACCCGGTGGAAAAGGAATGCTTAGCCTTGATGTTTGCCATCGAAAACTTCGACATTATTTGGTTGGGCAAACAATACATGTCATTTCGAGTAAATCCTCGAGAGTGCTCATGACTAAGCCCTCTTCAGAATTCCGTTTAGCCAAATGGGATACTTCTCTCACAATATGATATGAAGTTTATGCCCGAAGGCTATTAAAGGGACGGAGATGGCGGATTTCTTAGCGAGAACATCGGTCCCGAGCTCTTCAAACTATACGAAGGTATACCAGATGAAATCACTGAAGCTTACATGACTCAAGGAGATACTCAAGTATGGAAGTTATTCTTTGATGGAGCCTCTAGAGCGAATCCAGATGGAGGAATTGCAGCCGGTGTGGGGGTTGTACTTGTTTCCCCAAATAGTCTTGTGATCCCAAGGGGGTTTTCCTTAGCTGAGCCATGCACTAATAACGTAGCGGAATATAACGCTTTATTACTAGGAATCACGGTGGCGAAGAAATCAACATTCAATACCTCGAAGCTTATGGTGATTCGGCTCATCGTGAATCGGGTTCGAGGAGAGTATGAAGTCGCAATGAAGACTTAATCCCATCACTTTCGGCGGTTCTAGAATTATACGAAAGTTTGAAGGCTTTTCATAGAGTATATTCCACGAGCAGGAATGCATATCACGGATGCCTTGGCCTCGTTAGCCACATCACTAGCATTACCTCCAAAGCCCGGACAATAATATTTGTCGAGTGAGTTATACTCTGAACTCATCACAAAGGAGATCTAGAAGGACCAGCGAAGGGACCGTTTGTGAAACTTCCATTGGGCTCGAACCAGGGATTGGCGATTCCCTTATATAGACTTCGTCTGTATGGAATCCTAGGATGACCCCAAAGCGGCCGCCATTAAGCGGAAGGCCCGTTTCTATTATGATGTAACTTCGGACTTTGTATAAGTAAGTCGCGTAATTCTACTCATTTGCCTTTCGAAAGGAGGCAAGAGATGCCTTAAAGAGGCCCATGGCGGAATGTGTGGAGCCCACCAACCAGGGAGCAAGTTGGGAGATGCCTCTGGAGAATAGGTTATTATTGGCCAAAGATGTTTGAAGATCTGGTGGATTCGGCTAAGCGATGTCATCGCGTGCCAAATTCATGGTGATTTAGTCCATCGGGCAGGAAATCTACACATCTTCTTCAGTGGCCATTTGAAATGTGGGGAATGGATATTGTCGGGCCTATCTCCCTAGCGTCAAAGGACATCGATTCATCTTAGCGTGGCGATTACTTTTCTAAATGGTGCATTGGTTAAAAGAAGTTAAAACTTCAAGCGTGATCAAGTTCATTAAGCATCCGTCCTCTATCGCTTTGGCGTGCAGCGGATAGTCCATGATAGCGGTGCACAATTCATTAGCTATGGATTCGGAGATTTTGCAATAAGTTCGGGATCCAAAGTGTTGCGTCGGCGGCATATTATCCCCGACCAATGGTCTGGCGGAAGCTTTCAACAAGACCATTGTGAAACTTCTAAAAGTTAGTCTCTAAAAGTCGGCGTGATTGGGATGAGAAGTTGGGCAATTGTTTATGGGCTTATCGCGCGGCGGTGAGAACCCAACAAAAGCTACTCCCTTTTCTTTGGTGTGCGGATGAAGGCTGTTCTACCATTGGAGATTCAAATTCCTTCCCTAAAATTAAGCTCTACATGCTGGAATGGCGGATGAAGAGCAACATCAACTACGCTACGGGAGCTAGAAATGTTAGGCGACAAGCGACTTGAGCTCAACAACAAATCGAACTATACCAAGCTCGGTTCTAAAGCCTACAACAAGAAGGTTAAGGGAAGGATCTTCAAAGGCGATCTTGTCTTAACGTTCGCCGACCTATGGTCATGACACATAAGGCGAAAGGAAATTCAATCCCAAATGGGAAGGACCTTTAAGTGGTAATTGTCTATTCTAGGGCTTATCGACTTATCGACTTGAAAGGTGACATTCTCATGATGCCAATTAGCGGGAAGTTTCTCAAGAAATATTACAGTAAAGTGGTAAGATCCTGTCTTGTTCATAACTAAGCTTAGGAGAAAGAAGCTGGGCAGCTTAGGTGGGGGTTGATTTATTGGAATGGACTTCATTCATTTGAGTCTTGAGCGATCATTTATGCTACGTTAACATTACACCTCGGCATTTGTAATTGTTTTCATTATTATAAATTGAATATTGTGCGCCAAAGGAGAAACAAAGTCTCACTTCATTTTTTTAATAACAAAATAAAGGGGATCTGATTTGATGCTAGAAAGATTCGGGCCCATCAAGTGAATAATATGGCGTGACTTAAGCTCATAAGCTTTTGTTCATGCTTTCGGTCGCACTCTTTACGCAACTTACGGAATTGAGTTTGATTCGCCAACCTCCTTTTTATAACTTCGAGGCGTTAAGCCTCTTGGCGAAGGTTATCAGAATCTCGGCACCTCGGCGGCGAAGTCCCTCGTGGCTTTTGTTCACGAGTCGGTTGAGCCCTTTTGAGTTAACTTCGGCCTCAATTGGGCAATAGACTCTGAATGGCGATCCGCGAAGTGGCGATTTAGTCAACTCAAGTTGGGATTGATCATCTTTGTTCTTGCAAGTTGGCAACCAGCGCCTTCTTTTGAACAAACTTCGTTTGAAGGGTTCCTGTTGAGATATTTCCTCGGCTTGGCTAATAAGAGACTTGGTTATCTCGGCTTCTCGTCAACACGTGAAAGCACACGGAAGGCACAAAGCCTCCAAGCGAGAAACTCTTGCGGCACAATGATGGAAGCGATCGGTCGCGCATGGCTTAAGGTAGCGATGTTTCATTATATGAGGCTATAGACTTCAAAGGAGCCACGACCGCCCATAACAAAGTCAGCTGCGCACGTCAGTATCCCTCGCAGTCGGTTTATATCAGACTCCGCATAGATATCACGTGGAATACGTGTAGTTTCGTCAACCACCATGTGCGGAATAATTGTGGGAAATGCGAGTGGTGAAGAGTGGTGTGACGAGCAATTTCCCTCTTCTTCTTCATGCAATGCGGAAGCGATCTAATAGCTCCTTGCATAAGTTTGACTCTGCGAGAGGATGACCTGCGTCGTTATTAGTTGTGAGCCCTCTTCTCATATTGGCCGTTTCTTACGGTGAAAACCCTTTTCCTGTTGCTCTCTCGAAGAATTTCTACCTCGGGGTATCCCATTGAATTTGGCCAACTTTGAGTGCTTCCTGCTCGCAAATCAAATACTCGTCGATTCCCCTGAGGCGCGTCCTTCCCGAATTTCTTTTAGATTCGTACAGCTCCCTAATATCCTTCAGGCAGGAAGTATATACATCATATTCGGCGAACGTCGAAACTTCACGATACCAGTTGCAAAACCCAAGAACGGTATGGCCGCTGGGCGTGGGAGAAGGTAGCACAAATCTTGCTGAGCCTCGACCATCCAGTTATACCAGGCTCGAGCTCCTTCATACAAATTCCCAACGATAGCCAGCTGGGGGTTAGGGTTCCCAACATATAGTTGGTCATATCCAAATTGTCGAGCAAACCGGCTAGGCAAGTAAGGCTCGATGATACACCGGTCACCTAAGCGGAAAACTAAATACCCAGGCCTGATGGTGATGAGCCACCAGAAGATGCCCTCCGGCAATGAGGTAAAATTACCAGGTGCCACATCCATGAAAATTTGGCGTCGCTCTTCCACTCCACCAAAATCGGAAAAACGACAAAGAGATAATTATTCCCCTCGGCAAAATCGTCGAGTTGGGACTATGTACCAATGTGCCCATTGGCGACCCAAGCCGTTGTATAAAAGGAGCGAAAGAAGAATGGGCATCACTAACCCCCGTCATTAATGAGGGGCAGTGCATGATAAACCAGGCCACCAAATAGGAATATGCTTGCACACGCGGTGAGGAGTTTTCAATCTGCTATCTTCCTCGACCCAACTTTTCTTACATCCAAAATTAGAAGTCGACTCCGTAAGCCGTATTGCATGCAACTTACCATAGTTGAAAGAAGGCGTCGGCCTTCCATGAGCCAAAGAGCTGGGATATACCACTTGGACGGGATAGACTTCGATGGGTTTGGAAGGAACCACAGCGTTTACCAAATCATCGAAACCCGGCTAGCAATGTGTCGGAGATAGGAATCTCCGCTTGGTAGCGGAAACTCTCAAATGCGTACCAGGAAGACATCTCTGCTAGCGTTGATGTATTGGCGGTGAAAACTTTGGAAGAGCTCACGTGGAAGCGAATCACGGCGCACTCTTATTATCACGATTATGAAATAAATATTCAGCCCAAGGCAGCACATAGCGCCGCTGACCCAATCAGTCTCTTGCACCTGAGATATGAAAGTGACACATCACTTCCCGAGAAGGTAGCATAGACATCACGGATTCTCCCTCATAAAATAGAAAGTTCAGCGGTGCTAGGAACATACTCCTCATCTGGTAGCTCACCAAATGGTAAACCCGATCGCATACATCTCTTGGAGAGCAAAACCTAACTCCCCAGCGGGAGTGAAAAAAGTACAAGTATCGGGATTATACTTCTCCAAGATGGCAAAGAAACTATAGGAGTTGGATGACCGATGCAGCGTGGCTCTCACTTGGAATCTCTAACTTGGGATAAGGTGAGTGGCACTTCGCAATTCATTGATAACAAAGTCCACCATCGGACCCACCATCGTCGTCGGGGAGAATACACCCACAGGTCCTAAATTCTTGGGCAACAAATTAATACAGGCGTGATGAATCGTGAATAAAAGTACTTGCGGAGTAGCCCTCTCTTGATTGGGACTTATGCTATGAAACTTCGCTGGTCTTAGGCCCGTCACCTTATGGTCACTCCCAAAGGATGAATCACGGTGAGTCGAGAACCCCAACCGGCACCTTATCCCTTTCCTCGACTAGGTCCCAATCCAAGCGCTGCGGCGGAGGCGGCTTTGAAAGTAAGGCGGATGCATCCGTTTCATGTTAGGAAGGAAAAAGCGGCCGTTAGCTTGATGTAGCATCTTAGATTCCTCGCCCATGATCCATGTTATCATCGCCTCGTCGATCTCAGAAGAAGAGCGGCTTCTCGAGTAAGTCATGACCTCTGAAGCCACAAAATCCATATCTGTTATAATGGCCCTAAAGGTGGAAGGTTATTTCGATGGATCATCATCGTTCTTTCCACCAATTGTCGAGTCGATTGGAAGCTCGGCGAAGACACGAAGCCACATTGTGGTCCATCAACCGAGTAACGAAGTGATATCACGAGCGTCCTATCGGCATAGAAGCTGCGGACAAGAAGATAAAAGCGTCAAAAGGAAAGTTACAAGCCTAAGATGACCCAAGATGAAAATGCGGTGGTCAGCCCGCGTTCTAATTGTAAGGCGAAATTGACCCGGCGTTTAGCTATAAAGCGAGGATAGCCCAGCGTTCAAGCATTAAGCATAAGAACAACTATCGTTCCAAGTTGAAGCGGAGGGTAACCAGCGTCCTAAATTCGAGGCATGAGTTAGCCGCGTCTCCATCGTCAACACCAACTCGGCGTTGAAGCGAGTTCAATTTTGAGTTGGAACCCATTAAAATAAATTCAAAACCACGATATACCTCGATCACGAGGGGTTTGGCGGCTGCGGCGCGCCGTCCAGCGATGGGTCACTTTCGAGATCTCGGCGGCGTTGGGCTTGGAGTCGTTTGAACAAGCATAGCGGATCTTGTGGACGGTTTTCCTTGGAGCCATTGAAGAAATCGGCTAGCGAAGGCGAGGAAGGACCGAAGAATTTTACGACACGAAATCTCTTGAAACCACGAAGGAGATAAAAAATTTTTTGATTTTTACGCGTGGTAAAATTTTCAAATTTTACCCAAGGGGTTATTTATCACGGACTAAGGAGAAGATCTCCACTTAAGATTCTCCAATCACCTCGATTAAAGGCGGTTAAACACAACCACTTGAGATAAAGCGGTTCGGCTTGAATTCACCTCGCGTTCTATTTCAAGCGAGATTCACCTCGCGTTCTATTTCAAGCGAGATTCACCTCGCGTTTTATCTCAAATGAGAGACTTGCCTCGCGTTCAATCCCTAAGCGAAACACACTATCGTTTCAAGCCCGGGCGAAGATCACCTCTGCGTTCTAAAGCCATAGCGAGGCTCACTCAAGCATTCCAAATTTCAAGCGGAGGGCCCCAGCGTTTTGAGTTTAACACTTAGCCAACTTTTAGACCTTAGCCTAATAAGTGCCAAGCAACCAGCCTATCAGTCCTCTTCAACGAGATAATAGGCCCTCAAATTTGTCTATGTCACAACCAATCTATCAATCCTTTTCAATAGGATGATGAATCTACAAATTTTATTAAACCACAATCGGCTTATCAATCATTTCGGCTCAATAGGGCGACAAGCCTAGAAAGCCTTGTTCACAACACAAGCCTAAAGCCTTGTTCACAACACAAGCCTAGAAAGCCTTGTTCACAACACAAGCCCAAAACCTTGTTCACAACACAAGCCTAACAAGCCTTGTTCACCACACAAGCCTAAAGCCTTGTTCACAATACAAGCCCAAAACCGTGTTCACAACACAAGCCCAAAACCTTGTTCACAACACAAGCCTAACAAGCCTTGTTCACAACACAAGCCTAACAAGCCTTGTTCACAACACAAACCCTGAAACCTTGCTCAAACCATAAGCCCCAGGTCTAAGTAAAGGTAAGTCTAAATATATATATATATATATATATATATATATATATAATGCAATTTGGTCTATTCCTTAATAAAAAAACAAGTCTTATTCAGCGTCGTAGTAGTTAGTCTAGAAGAGTTTAATTCTTTTAGCACAGCGTCGTGTGAAAGGATTTAAATAATCTACATGCTAGCCCAACTCAAGCGGTAGTTGGTAAAGGCTCATCAAACCCGTTGAGGGGTTGGGATAACCAAAAGCCCAGAAGCCTAACTGGCGTTAGGGGTCTCTCGCCCGTAAAGAGTACCAAGCCTACGTATTCAACATCGTAGCATTAAGTCTAAGAGAGTTTCATTCTTTTAGCTCAGCGTTACGTCTTGAGCAGTTTAGACAATCCATACGCTAGCGATTCAAGCGGTGTCGGTAAAGGTTCATCAAATCCGTTGGCGGTGAGGTTTGCCAAAAATCCTATAAGTATTATGGTGGTGGTAAGAAATCATAATGAAAGAGCAAATTGGGGTCACTTTTATTCAAATCCTAAAAAGGCGATACAAAGAGTGCCATTCAAAAAAGAAGGAAAAGAAAGTCAGGAGTTAACACAAGAGTAAGCCTATGATCCTCTAAAGCGTGATGGGCCTTAATTTGGGACTTGGCTTTAGCGACTTCTTCCTCATGGCGGCCGCACCATTCTTTGTGGCTTCATTCCTTAATCCCTCTTTATCTGGCGCTTGCGTAGTAGCGCCTCTTCTAAGCTCCTCAAGAGCACGCAATTCCTCCACGATAATCATTGTATGTTTCTACACTTTTACGGGTGAGGTCTTTCACATCGGCTTCCTCTTGAGCGGCTTGCCACGTTGAACCAACTCGGCTTGGAGTTGAGCAATGGTTTCCTCGATGATAGTGCGATTCGCGAGTGGCTGCATAATGGAGGTAGTGGAAGTCAACTCATGTTGCCGGTGATCCCGAGTTTTCGAGATGCAACTTGTGTTTCTTTCTCGTTCAAATTCTTACAGGCGACTTCATATTGATCGCGGCTTGGGCATAGGCGTCGGCAAGGGTTAATTCAATCCGAGCCTCAGTCGTACGCGATTCAATTCCTCAAAGCTCGCAAGCTCTCTTCGGGCGAGATATCTCGTCGGTACAACGTTGAATGCATTGATTAATGCGAGATACGATGTTGTTCAAATAGTTCATTAAGATAGGCTTGAAAGGCTGCAAAGTGCTCTTTCAGTGACAATGATCCTCGCGGCATCCGCATCTCCGATTCCAAATGGCCGATGTATCTACGAAGCAAATTGGGACGCGGCGGCGATTCCATGGAAGCGAGGGGATAACACCGACTCATCTTTGAATCCGCGAGCCACGAGAAGGGTTATAGGTGATGGTATTTGGCGAGGAGGAAGTACTAGCATCCTTCGGTCTAAGAAATCCTAAGAGGGCTGATCTTATCGGAGGAGAAGTTCTTTCTTTTGAAACTTAAGAACAGACTTCGAGGAATGGAAGGCGATGTTGGCCTGATCTCTTGAGCCCTCTGCTGCATAACCTCTGGATTTGCCCTTCTTAGAGCCTGAAATAATTTTTGTCAAAAGAAAAAAAGCGTATGAAACAACTATCAAGATTCAAAACAAACAATGTTTACAGAAGAGAAATAACTATAGGAAGGTGCCTTGCTCGAAGTGGTGGGAGGTCGTCAAAAGTCCATCGCACTCTGCGGAATACCCATCTGACACCTCTTCCTCATCATCTCACGAAGGATGGGGGAACTCATGGCCTGACAGAAATAGCCGGTTGTGGGGCTAGGTCTTTGGCCCTGTTGCAGGCATAAGCACCGAAGAAGCAGGAGATGAATATCTTGCAGTCACGAAGCCGACCCTTTCATTTGGAGCCTCCTCTTCGGTCACTTTGGGAGCGACATCGAGAAGTCGGCACGGAATTATCATATCGAGAGCTTCAACAATTGGAATAGACTCGCATCTTCAAGTGATTCATCTCCACCTTCTTCCTCCAAAGATGGGTGAAAAGAACCCCTTAAAGGCGGCCCAATTGAGCGAAGACCCGTTGGTGGGAAATCCCTACAACCGGCGACTCCTCGGGTTCTTCTTAGTCCGAAAGTCTTGGAGGAGCGCTCTAAGCGTCTTGCATTAGTTTGACCCCCTGCTTTCGGGGCCGGAGGTTTGGTGGGTGGCTGTGGTGAACCAGCTTCTTGTGGCGGCATCTTTTGAGACATTGGCCGTTTGCAGCCCTTTCCTCCGAGTCTCGGCCGAGTGGGCCCGGTAGGCCAGGCGTGAGCCACCGGCTTCTCCCTCGGCACCGGCCGGGTTCACAAGCTAAATATTCTTCGAACCCTCTCACACGGGGTGCTTTGGAATGCCTCTTTGCTTCATACATCTTTCCGATCTCTTTTAAACAAGATGAGTTTAGTCGGTGAGAATGCAGAGGCGGTTGATACCGTTCTGAGAAACCCATAGTCGTATAACTATTGGGCGTCTTGTGAGGAAGTGTAAATTTGGCCCGATGCCTTGACCCGCGAATACCGGGCCCTAGCACCTTCATATAAGTTCCCAATGGCGCAAGATGAGGGTTAGGGTTTCAAGTCTGATTAGTTAGTATGCTTGTCTAGCAAATCGGAAAGGCTGATAAGGTTCGATGTAACATTTCCCACCTTGGCGGAAGATTAAGTAGCCAGGTCTAATGTTGATCAGCCAACGAAAGACACCCCCGTTCAGTTGGGTGAAGGAATTGGAGCCTTTAGTATCCTGATACATCTCCCCATATCCACCTCCCTCAAAATCAGGAAAACATCTGAAAATGTGGTAGTTGAGATCCTTTGATAAAATTTCTTGGGACCATGACCATGTACCAACCCTCCCATCGAGATGGCCATAGCAGATTGAACCCATGGAGCGAAATTAAGCCAATAGCGTGGCGGGACATCAAGAGGGCAATGCAAAACAAACCGGGCTACCAAATAGGTATCACGGTAAAGGCACTTTCGCGGGTTAGGAAATTTGAGTCTTCTTCTCTCCGTACCATTGCTTTGACTGAGTGAAATCATGACATAATTCCCTCAAGCGCTCTGCAAGCGACCGTCATCGCGAAGAAAGGGTTGAGTGGTCTTCCATGAGCTAAAAGCTGGCTGGGTAAACAACCTCGGCAGAGAGTCAATAGGCGGGAGGGCACCACACACAGCACCGACCATAACATTAAGCCCGACAAACAAAGCAACATGCTCGGAGGAAAGTTTGGTAATGAAAACTCTCAAACTCGTGAATGGCGGAAAATGTCCTCTTGAGCTTCATTTGTATAATGAGAGGAAGCATTCCCAATGAGATCTCTAACCGTCGGGGAGAGCTTCGCGACAAAGGCGAACAACGTCGATATCCTTGCTATGCAAATTTTTGAATAAATAGTCGACCAGGCGCTGCTTGACTCGCCTCCACGTAACCACTGGTGGCTGGGCACAAGTTTGGAAGTGGCACATCAACTCCCAAAAGTATCGTAGATGTCGGGTGGCGCTCTCAAGATGGCCAACTCTTGACTCAGGGAATGAACTCCTCATATGGCGGCTCCCAAAGGCAAGCCGAGACCGTACATCTCGTGAAGCGAAACCTAGTTCTCCGTGGTAAAGAATGTACAAGTCTCGGGTTATACTTCTCTAGCATAGCAAAAAGGTTATAAGGGTTACGGCGATGCCATATCGCATAGCCGCGACGGATTACCCGGACCGAAAGAGTCAATAAGTCTGTGCTTCGTCCATGACAAAGTTCACAAGGCGGGTCCACCACATTCCGTCGGTTGAGTGTACCCATCACGGGGCTCTGAAGTCTTGGCGGGAAATTCCCCTTCTGACTATAAATCTGCGAGCAAAAATCTTTGGCGAGTGGGCACCTCGCGGTTGGATATTCTCGGCGACCAACCACGGCCTTAAAGCGTCACTTGTCGATGGCCAGCGAGCGCACACCTTGATGGGTCAACATCCCAGCGATACCCCACCTTGATTCTTGACAAGGTCCCAATCCATATCTTAGGGGATAGAGGCACCGCTGAATAAGAGAGGGTACATCGCTCCATGTTAGGAAGGAAGAGTTCGGTCACCAACTTTTAGCGGCATTTTGTAGTCCCGTCGTAAAGATTTTGGCATCAAGTGCCACGGGGTCTCAAAGCGGGCTTACGGAGGCTTCGGTCCGGCGTCGATTTTGAGATCGTGACAATGGCCGACTCTGGTGAACTAGCCTCGGTGACAAACTTTGAGTCGATCTTCATCTTTATCTTGAACAATGGGAAGCTTTTGGCGTGGTGAAGTTAACCCGGGATCTTCACCTCCTTCATGGCCAAAATGGCATTAAAAGTGAGAGGATCACTTGAGTAGCGCCTTTGCATGAGAATGAAAGTCGGTTAATCACGGAGGAAAATAAGCGAGGCTAATAAGGTCAAACCGAGATGCAAGGTCACCCGCGTTTTAAGTACAAAGCAGCGGAGGCTAACCGCATTCCAAAATCAAAGCAGCTTTGGCGCGTTTCATTGTCAAAAGCGGGTGTCAACTCCGTGTCTAATTAAAGCGGGTATCAATCCGCGTTTCATTGCCAAAGCGGGTATCAATCCGCGTTTCATTGCCAAAGCAGCGGGTGTCAACTCAGCGTTTCATTGCCAAAGCGGGTGTCAACTCCAGCGTTTCATTGCCAAAGCAGCGGATGTCGATCCAGCGTTCCATTTCAAAGCGAGCTTCGCTCATCGTTCCGTTGCTTCCGCGAGAGGAAAACGTGAAGCAAGTTATGGCCAAAGTCGAAACCAGCGAGCAAGGGGTGTGTCGCGAGCCGTGGGCTCGGTTGAGGCTGCCGCCGATGGACCCGGCAGCCGTGCTCGAGAACGGGCGGTCTTCTTGGACTTATTTGTTGACCTCTTGGGAGACATTCGTCGAGAAGAAGTTGAAAAAGCTTGTGAAAAGGTCGAGATCGGAAAAGATCGGGGAGAAGATGATTTCCTTAACAAAGAAGTCGTAAGACTTTTGATTTGACAGGGGTCTATTTATAAGGCCGCCCTATCAAATCTCCACGAGATTTTAGGCAAAGAATCCCGCCGAGCGAGATCTCGGCGTTCTTAACCAAGTCGGTTCAACGGCCTGAGCGTCGTACCTAAAGCGACTTCGGCGTCCTAGTTCAAGCTAGCTTGACTTCGCGTCAGCGTCGAGCAACAAAGCAGCGGACCTTATCACCGCTTAAAATCAAAGCGGGGATTCCCCACATTTCAAGAGGATTTTACCTGCGTTTCAAGCTTCAAACAAAAGCGAGAGCGCCTTCAGCGATGATAAAGCGAAGGCGATTACCTCCTCAAAATCAAACAAAAGGAGAAGTCCAAAGTATTCCAAAGCTCATCGATCAACGCAAACTTCGAAAACTTTGGAGGGTTACGTAAGTTTGTCAAAATTTTATTCTTGATAAGCCACGATCCGCGAGATATCGTCGAGCGAAGTCCGCGGTTCGAAGGCCGAGAAGCGATTAGAATTACAAATACAAGAATAAGATTTAACGAGATTTAGCAGCGTCCAAGCTCTAAGCGGAGCTCTCAGCGCGTCAAGCTCTAAGCGGAGCTCTCAGCAGCGTCAAGCTCAAAGCGCGCAGCTCGGCCAGCGTCAAGCTCTAAGCGGAGCTCTCAGCGCGTCAAGCTCTAAGCGGAGCTCTCAGCGCGTCAAGCTCTAAGCGGAGCTCTCAGCGCGTCAAGCTCAAAAGCATAGCTCGGCAGCGTCCAAACTCTAAGCAGCGGGCGTTCGGCAGCGTCCAAGCTCTAGCGGAGCTCTCAGCAGCGTCAAGCTCAAAGCGCGCAGCTCGGCCAGCGTCAAGCTCAAAGCGCGCAGCTCGGCCCGGCGTCCAAACTCTAAGCAGCGGGCGTTCGGCAGCGTCAAGCTCCAGCGCATAGCTCTCGAGCGTCCAAACTCTAAAGCGGGCGTTCGGCAGCGTCAAGCTCTAAGCGGAGCTCTCAGCGCGTCAAGTTCTAAGCGCGCAGCTCTCAGCGTCCAAGCTCCAAGCAGCGGGCTTTGGCGTCAAGCTCTAAAATGCGAGGTAGCGTCAAGCTCAAAGCGCGCAGCTCTCGGTACCAGTTCTAAAGCGAGCTCGGCGCGTCAAGCTCTAAAATGCGGGCGTTCAGCGGCGTCAAGCTCAAAGCATAGCTCGGCCAGCGTCAAGCTCAAAGCATAGCTCGGTAGCGTCCAAGCTCCAAAGCGGAGCCTTTAGCGTCTAAGCCCAAGGCGGCGTCATGATCATGCTCAGCCTTGATCTCACCCTCGCCCGAGGCGAGGTCATCTAAAAATAAGCGAGTCTTGCGTTTCCTATCTGTAAACCACGATTTAAGCGGTTCCAAAACCGTTTTCCTCGATTGAGGGCCACGAATCCTCATTCTAAGAGTTGGTTACACCCCTAAAATACCTATAAAGGGGAAAAGATCTTGGTAGAGAATCGGAAAAAAGGGGGCTAGAGAGAAAAGATCGAGGAGGATTGATTAGTTGTGAGGAGAGCTTGGTGTGGTCAACCCTAGCTCTTTTCTTCTTCGGTTTGGCTTGGTTTTCAAACTTCGTGCGAGTTATTAAGCTTCGTCCTTGAGTTATCAAACTCATTAGAGTTCTAAAGACTTGCCTCATAAGTCTCTCTTCTGATGATTCCACGAGCAAGGCGGTCGGATCGTCCGGGATACAAGGATCAAGCTCCTATCGCCGTGTGAAGAACCGGTTTTAAACAAAGGAAGGATCTCCGTTGACCCTTCCTTCTTTTGTAAATCGGGCAACCGATCGAGGAATTTTGTAATTTCTTTTTACATAAGTCAAAGAGAGATTGCATTCGAGTTGTATTTATTCTTTCTTTAAAATCAATTGGAAGGAATAATCTTTATTTTTCAACTTTAATTCCTGCTGAACACTGTTGCGCCTCCCACTCTTCGTCCACACTCCCCATCTACCATCGTTCAGTCTACCCACCACCTCTGTTACATTGCTCCCGGCTACTTCCACTTGATGCTCATAATTAAGCAAAGATGATGCAGAAGATAATGGTGCTTAAAAGGCATTAATGGCCTCCACATCTTGATGTTCCCTTTCTTGGCCTAGGCAGCCAGCCCTTCATCCAGCTCTCTCGCAAGCTCACATGCCAACTCCGTCCTCCGCATTCCTCACCACCCCATGCGTCCCGCGTCTCCTCCTCCTTTCCTCCTCCTCCTCCCCTCCATCTCCATCACCTCCCTTCCCTCCCCTCCCGAGTCCAGGGCCTCCCCCAGGGATCGAGGCACCACCGGCACCCGTGGCCGCAGTCAGAGCTCCTCAAGCCCACGGCCGGAAACAAGTGGGCCACCATTGCCCCCTCCTCAGCCCTCTCTCCTTGCGCCGCTCCCTCGACCTCGCCGCCTCCATCTACTCCCCATCACCGACCTCCTCGATCTCCGTCACCGTCTTTAGAACGATCACTAGCGGGAAATAGGGGGGAGAGAGAGGAGGCGAGGAAGTGACAGAGATTTGGGGGTTTTAATGGGTAAGGGTATTTAGGTAATTATATGGTTAAGCAATCTAATCATGGTTAGTCTTAATCTAACCATAGTTAAGACTTTAAGCGGAAATAGTATGAAGGACTAATATCAATAATTTAAAAGCAATTTGAGGGACTAATATCAAAATACTCATATTTGAGGGACTAATATCAAAATAGATTAGATTTAAGGGACTAATATCTAAAAACCCTATTTTATAATTTTCATGTCTTTTGTTCGATTAATGGTGGTGAGTTTACTCGAGCGGTGAAGCTACCGCATAAAGGATTGGTTGAAGGTACTACATGAATTTTCGTTGGCTTAATTGCACTTAAATACCACGTAGTTTCCCTATGTTGCACTTATATACCCTTACTTATTTTTGGCGGTATTTATGCCCTAAAGTTTAAAAACTTTCCTTATGTACCTGCAATTGTTTACATACCCAAAGGTTTTAGAATTTGCACTCGAATACCCTCAAGTTTGCATAAATAAGAGTATTTAAGTGTAAATTTAAGTGAAAGTTTTAAAAATTTTAAGGTATGTAAGTGATGTCAGAATAAGTAAGAATATATAAATGCAAGTTTTAAAAATTTTAGGCCATACGTGCTGCCCAAAACAAGTGAAGGTATATAAGTGCAAAGTAGGGGAGCTATAGAGTATTTAAGTGCAATTATGCCATTTTCGTTTTCTCTCTTTTTTCAGCCAGTTAGGTTTTAATGCACGAATCCTTTCTCTCTTTTTGAGATGTTGAGCCTTATGTAGTCAATAAAGTTCTGTTAATCTTTACCGGTACTATTTTTTACTTGCATGTGGAACTGTGTTCATAAATGCACTGCAGATTAATACTTGTGCTAACCTTTGTATAAATGCACCTTAAAAGAGGTCGGTAGATTTCGAGCATATGTTTGGCAAGCGGTCAGAGTTACTTATAAACTACTTTGACGTATTTAGCAATAGCTTCTTTTAGCTTATAAACCACTAAAAAATAAGCTGGAATATCCTAACTTATTTTTAGTTGCTTATAAGTCAAAAGGTTAGACTGTAAAAGACTAATATATTCCTCATCAATTGAGAAAATTTCAAGCCTCATTTATCTCTTTCCAACTCATTAAATACATTATGGTCATTTTGACAACAATAATAGCTTATAAGTCACCAATTTGCCAAACAATCTACTATTAAAATAAATTATAATCAACTAAAATTACCAAACACTTTGATTTATATCCCACTTGGCTTATAATCCAAAGTTGCCAGACATGCATGCTCTTATTATTCTGATGGACACATATACTACGAATATTTTTAAGAAATAAACTGATTATTCATAGCTAGCTAAAAAAAAGTCGAAGAACATCTGCATCCTAGGAATACTTGGGACCTTTGACTCTCCGCAAGTAGCCTAGTGGTTAGGGCTTAGAGCCTTGCCTCACAAGGCAAAGGGCCAGAGTCGATTTGTGTTTAT
Source organism: Asparagus setaceus (assembly GCA_012295165.1). Classification (NCBI taxonomy): domain Eukaryota; kingdom Viridiplantae; phylum Streptophyta; class Magnoliopsida; order Asparagales; family Asparagaceae; genus Asparagus; species Asparagus setaceus. The sequence continues at coordinate 30,728 of WHSE01000121.1, forward strand.
GACATGCCTATCTCCAATATTCTACTATTAGATATTGCAACACCTTTTTTATTCACATAGGCCTTGGCTGTAGAAGGTAGACCCCTGGTTCTAAAGTCTACTTGGCTAGTACTATCACACTTGGGATGGTGGGCTTGAGTTTAGTCCTTTTCTCAACAATCATCACCCATGTTCGGTTACACAATTCTAGACCGAGAGTGTTACCCATCAGTACCTTTGTGGTTTCCATAATTGGTCGAGTTGAAGGGTTGAACTCGGAGCTCCTCCCTAATACCTAATGCCGGTTTATCACATAAAAATAAAAAAAAAGGGTTATTTAGATATTAATCCCTCAAATCTTCAATAATTCTATATTAGTTCCTCAAACCTCAACAATTGGTCAATAGTCCCTCATGTCCTAAGGGGTCTTTCAATTTGGACTCTAAATAACCGAAATACCTATTGGTTATGATTTCTCTCTTGAACCCATCTTGTTAAAAGAACGTTTATTCACAATTTCGTACTCTAAAAGTTTACACCTTTCAAATTTGGGTTTTACATGAAACCACCTTAACTTTTGTTTAATTTCAACTTACCATCTTTATTTATTTGTTTTTAATGTAAACCGCATTAATTTGTTTACATGTTCTCAATGTCACACCTTTGTCACTATTTAGACTAAAAAATTTAAGAATACCCGCTTTACCTTTCTCCTCTCTCCACATTCTTTTTTTTCCCTCATCTCTCCCCCACCCCTTGCCTCTCCTTCCTCCATTCTCTTCCATTTCCTCTCCATTCCTTCCCCTCCATCTCTTTCCTCCGATCCTTCCTTCCTTCCTTTCCTCCATCCACCTTCCTTCCTTCCTTCCTCTCCATTCCTTCCTCTGTCCTCTCCTCCTCCTCTTCCTCTCCTCTCTCCACTCTTGGTTGATTCCTTTCTCGTCCATCTTACCCCCCATCAACTTTCCTCTCCCTCTCCCCTCCTCCTCCTCTTTTTTTTGGGTTAGATTGAGGGGTTATTATAGTACTTTCATAATTTTTTAAAATAGAAAATATAAAAAAGTGTGACATCAAGGACATGTAAGCAAATTAAAGTGGTTTACATTAAAAAAAAGATGGTAATTAAGTTGCAATTTGGACAAAGTTAAGGCCATTTTCATATAAAAGTCTTTTAAATTTTATACCAAAAAGTTTTTTGACACTTTGATACCCTAAAGTTTACACCTTTTTTAACTTTGACACCTTAAAGTTTCCTCTCTGCCATTAAGGTAGCTTGGTAGGTTAGCCATAACCCGCTTGAACCGACCTATTAGGTAGGATTTGACCCGACCCATTAGCATCTGGGCCGAGTTTGGTCCGATTCGATCCCAAGGTGGGCCGGGTATGGGTCTGCATCTGACACCCAGGCCGGAACTTAAACCCGACCCACAAACCCGACTCAGCTTGGACCAGACCTAGGCCCAAACCGAGCCTACACCTAAACCCTACATTGACACCAATTATTAGTAACCATATTAGCTGTTATTAACTAATTAACGATTTAGTAATCTTAAAAATTTATAATATAGTTAAATGGGCACGCTTTTCAAGTAAAAATTTGGTAGGTTGAGTCTCAAAGCTTCATCAAAAAACAAAATAAGTCCCAACCAGTTGGTCAAAATTCATCTAAATCATGTTTTAACAAAGAGACAAATAATTAAAAAGAAAGAAAATTAAAAGAAAAGTAGTGTTATTGACCAACCCAAAGACGCGTCAGGGTCGGGTTAGGTTGTAATTCCTCGTGACTTTGGCCGACCCAATATCAAGGTTAGCGATTGACCCACTGTAACCAGCTGGTATGGTCGAGTTGGCGAACCGTCCAGCTTGCTAGCCCTATCTGTCATAACAAAAGTGTCAAACAAATTAAAAAAGAAAGAGAAAATTTTAATTGATATCAATGTTTAAAAATGCGTAAACTTTGATGTATCAAAGTTAACAAAATGTGAAACTTTTGAGTATGAAAGTTAAAAAAGGTGTAAATTTTGGGGTATCAAAGTGTCAAAAAATTTGGGATATCAAAGTCTTAAAAGATGCAAACTTTAGAGTGCCAAATTGCAAATAGCCCTTTAAAAACATAGTTTAGGTATTTTGGTCATTAAGGGACCAAAATGCAATAACCTTGGATTTGAGGGAATAATGAGCAATTTCATAGATTTGAGGGACTAATATGGAATTATTGAAGATTTGATGGACTAATATCTAAATAACCCTAATACTTGGGACATTAGGTGAACTAGATAGACTACTACATAATTTTGATCGGAGTAATAATAGTTTCCAACTCGTGATGGTATTTTATCCAATAACAACAATACAAATCAGACCCTAAGATATAATTAAAGACATTGGGCACATGTCGGTACATATGCAATTTGTGCAGAGATATATTTATTAAATATATCTGACATTTACTTATTCTTGGAAATTTTTTTTCCGGAAAGGCAATAGACTTTACCTGCATCGAAGCACCACAGAAGGATGCGATGGTGGTTGCTCTACACGTCAGAAAACGACTCATCTTAGCCGACACCAACAGTTCTTAGTTCTTGCAAATTGCTTACATAGGAGACGTTGATAGGACAGTCTCAATCAAAAGAATCAAGTATTTCTCAATTCATTGCAGGAACTATCACATAACTATCACATTCCGAATGATGTCGACGAAAATGTCGAAGCAAATGATAATACAGCTTAGAAAAGCAAGAGTATAAAGGCAAGGGACGGAAATACTTGGTGAAGGAAAGCAATATCAAAGTCCAAACTGTTCCGAAGTATCTCGCAGTTGACGCCGTAACAAGATATAGAAGCTGAGTGTAATTTGAATCAATAATCTTTAATTACACGAAATTAGTCAATCACTCATATCTCTCCGCAATATATGACGAGGACAGGTGAACAATACTAAGGACGCATTCAGTTAGTTTCTCAAGCTAAAAAGTTGTATACTATTCACATAATGTCCGAAAACTCAGCATTATGTGAATGACACACTAAACTCAATACGCCAAGCAAATAAGGGAACAAAGTAAGAAAACTTCAAGGTGTAACTGCTCGTTGCTCAAGGGAGAAGGTACTTTCTACAAGAGCTTAGTTTGCAAGCTGCCAACTTCAGGAGCTCTTCTTCTTCTTCTTCTTCTTCTTGTCAGATTTTTCATGTGCATTCTTTATCTGCAATCAACAATAAGCTATGATCATAGAATAAGGAAAGTGCTGAAGGAATTAACAGAACGATTGTTCATACCATAATGTTAACAATCCGTACCAAGGCGGCGTCAATTCAGAAAAGAGAGTCATAGCATATTGTGTCACATAGTCCAGATCTCCAAGGTGAGCCCTCTCAATGATATGTTGAGCGTCAAAACCACATATCCAGAAACAGCGCATCAGCCCCCAAAGTAAAGCTGTAAAACAAGGGAGCACTCACTGATGAGAACATACATGGTTAAGAAAGAATATAGTATGACCTTGTACCGACACAAAATAGGAACAAGAAAAGAAGGGGAAAAGGGGCAAGGTAAAGTTTACCTGAACATTGTACATTGCAGCAGATCGATCAAAGCGGGAAAGGACGCGAACTTCATCCAGAAGAGAAGTGAGTAGCTGGAAGACAACAGACTGCCCAAGGATAAGAATTCCCTCCGCTTGCCACAACGGCAGCTCCAGGCAATTGCTGTTCCCACAAAAGCGAAGCATGTATGCTGCGAATATCACTTTATATATATATATATATATATATATATATATATATATATATATATATATATATATATATATATATATAATTATCATATATCATGGAGGGTTCTCCTCATATGTCATTATGTGGCACAATCCCACATGTGAATAAAGTAGGAATCAGACCATAATTGTCATATGTATGATTAGTATTTTCTCGGACATGGTAGAGCGATTCCTAGAGATCTTTATGGATGATTTTTCCATTTTCGGTGACTCATTCTCAGAATGTTTGCATCATCTTAAACTGGTCATGTCGCGATGTAGGGAGAAAAATCTAACTCTTAACTGGGAGAAATGTCACTTCATGGTCAAACCTGACTTTGTCTTAGGGCATGTAGTTTGAATAAGAATATCGAAGTAGACAAAGCTAAGGTAGATCTCATTTCTAACCTTCCTCCTCCCAAACGTCAAAGATGTTAGATCATTTCTTGGCCATGCGAGGTTTTATCGACGCTTTCATCAAAGATTTTAGCAAAACTACTAGACCTTTGACCAATCTCTTAGCCAAGGAAATACCATTTGACTTCTCCCACGAGTGCTTCAAAGCTTTTGAGTATCACGAAAAGAATACAACCCTATCATTCATCCACCGATTGGACCTTACCCTTTGAACTGATGTGTGATCCATCCGATTCATAATTGGTGCTGTCTTAGGACAACGAATTGAAGGAAACCACATGTGATCTACTACGCCGATAGAACTTTGAATGATGCCCGGCTAAATTACTCTATCGGAGAAAGAGTTTTTAGCTGTAGTTTTGCCCTAAGCCCGTGACGGCCAGCACCGCTCCCGGCGACCCTTGATCCTTCGTTGACCCTCCACACTTGCCGTCGCCAGCTCAGCGAACACCAACTCAATTTGGCTTTGGGTATTATCATCATCAATTGATGAGCTCTTGATGTCAACCGCGACTGTCTTCATGTTTGATTTTTCCGGCTTTTGTTGAGCTCGCATTTGAGGAGTTGGAGATCAAGAAGAGAGGAAGACCTGCGCTGCGAAGAGCATCATGAGAGCCAAAACAAGGAGCTGGGAGTGTGAGAAGGCCTCCATTTCGACCGTCAACATGCTCGAATATGTGGCTGCTGAGGCTGACATGAAGAAGAGGTCGAGGTCTGTTTTTCTGACGAGTGGTTGGAATATTGAGAGATCTCAGAAGGAGAAAGCCGAGGATAGATTCAAAGAGAAAGTAAGACAGTTGGATCCAGCCAAGGTTTTGTTGGAAGAGCATGTTGCGGAGGTAGGAGATGAACGCAAGCAAATAGGTGCGGAGAGCGTGGAGTTTGGAGAAGAAGCATAGTTGCATAGTTGGAGTCTGTTGAAGAGAAGGATGAGATGCGCCAATACAATTCTAATTCTGATCATGAATATGGATTATATGGAGAGCCAATGGAGAGGCCTGCAGGTTTAATTTTATGGTGGATGATTTTAATTTGTACCCAGTTCTGGTAGTTATTGGCATGGCGAGTTACTTGCCCATCCATCAAGCGGAATGTTGGAAAGAGGAAGAGGAAGAATTTTGTACCCAATTCTAATGGTTATTGGCGTGGCGAGTTACATGGCGTTTTTGTTTCTCCTCGTCATTGTTATATTTTGTGAATAGAAATTTTATAACTAGTTATGTAATGTTTTGTAACTCTTTATGTATTTTTCATAACTCTTTAGGCACATTTTGTAACTAGTTATGTAATTTTTGTAACCAAATCTTGTACTTTTGTAACTCCTACTTACGGTTAAGAAATTTTAACTCTTTATGCAAATTTTATAACTCTTTAGGCAAATTTTGTACCCAATTCTTTAGATTTTGTAACTCCTACTTCGGTCAATATATTTTGTAACTCTTTATATAAATTTTGTAACTCTTTAGGCGATTTTATACCCAATTCTTGATTTTGTAACTCCTACTTAGGTTAAGAGATTTTGTAACTCTTTATGCAAATTTTGTAACTCTTTAGGTGATTTTGTACCCAATTCTTCAGATTTTGTAACTCCTACTTCTGGTCAATATATTTTGTAACTCTTTATGCAAATTTTGTAACTCTTTGGGCAGATTTTGTACCCACTATTCTTGAGTTTTTGTAACTCCTAATTTTGGTCAAGAAATTTTGTAACTCCTTATTCAGTTTTTGTAACTCTTTATTCATGTTTTGTACCCAGTTATTAAAGTTTTATAGCTCATAGTTCTGGACAAAATATTTTGTAACTCCTTATTCAATTTTGTATCTCTTTAGTCTAGTTTTGTACCCAGTTATCGCTGTTTTATAGCTCATAGTTCTGGACAAAAAATTTTGTAATTCCTTATTCAGTTTTTGTAACTCTTTATTCATGTTTTGTACCCAGTTATTGAAGTTTTATAGTTTATAAAAAATTTTTGTGGCTCCTTATTCATGTTTGTACCCAGTTATTGATGTTTTATAGCTCATAGCTCAGGTACATATAACCACACGGTTCAAAGAACACAATAATTGCATCCATACAAACATGACTTCAGTTCAAATTATGACATTATATTGGAACACATGATTAATCCATACAACCACATTATCAACTCGCAAATTTAAGGTACATATCACCACACGGTTCAAAGAACATGACTTCAGTTCAAATTATCACATTATACCAAACCACATGATTAATTTTGTCACTCAAGGAAAAAACGCTTGCAAACTACTTTGTTTTGGCTCTCCTTTAACTTTCTCGACCTCCGCCTGCAACATTTTTCATCTACAAAAAAAATTACAACTTTATCATGGTCCTCGCCTTCAAACAATGAGATATTATCACTTGAGACCAAAAACTCGTCGTAGATAATAGATCATGGTCCTCGCCTTCAAAGTCAAGGGCTATAAGTTTGTTTTCATCTTCATCCATTGTTGTATCACGTGAAAGAATTGTTGGAGTGTCCATACAAGCTATCAAATTACAACATATAAGAAGTTTAAAATCAAAATCATCATCAAGTTGATCCTTCAATTTCACTAAACAATTTCATTATCCAAGCTCAAAACTAAAATCAACCCCAATGAATAATAGCTCATATTGTACCAAATTCAAAATATAAGTTCGACTCTCAAATGAAATAAAATTATTATAGTTCAAACCAAATTTCAAGTTCATATTCAATTTAACAATAAAAACCTATGCCAAAATCTAAAGTCAAATATAATCCGACTATTATACATTTCTTCAAAGGTCATATTCATAATTCATGTTCCAAAATCAACAAAATTACAAGAGTAGAGCAGGCCGAGGAGGAGTTGAGGAGAGCGTGGCCGGCGTGGGCAGTGGGTTGACCTCTGGTGGGCGGGCAGGCGGGCTGGCGGCGACCGCTGGCGGGTGGGCGGGCTGGCGACAGCGAGTGTGGAGGGTCAACGTGGGCGGTTGAAATGGAGGCCTCAGCAGCCACAGATTCGACCTCTTCTTCATGTCAGCCTCAGCAGCCACAGATTTGAGCATGACCTCAGCAGCCACAGATTTGAGCATGTTGACAGTCGAAATGGAGGCCTTCTCACACTCCCAGTTCCTTGTTTTGGCTCTCATGATGCTCTTCGGCAGCGAGGTCTTCACCTCTCTTCTTGATCTCCAACTCCTCAAATGCGAGCTCAACAGAAAGCGAGAAAAATCAAACATGAAGACAGTCGCGGTTGACATCAAGAGCTCATCAATTGATGATAATCCAAAGCCAAATTGAGTTAGTGTTCGTTGAGCTGGCGACGGCGGAGTGGAGGGCAATGGAAACGGCAAAGCGGGTGGGGGTGCTGGCGGGCCGCGGCGGGGCTGCTGGCCGCAGGGGCACTGGTGGGCGGGCTGGGGGTGGGGGCGCTGGTGGGCGGCGGGTGGGGGTGCTGGGCAGGGGGCGGCGAATGGCGCCGGGCAGGCGTGGATGGCTGGCCAGGGCGGGGGCCGGGTGGGGGTGCTGGACGGGGGCTGAGATCCGAATGGAGGCTGATTTCTTTAGGAGGGGCTGAGAACTGAAGGTGGGGAAGGTTTTGGGCGTAGGATTTTTGAATGGATGGCTGAGATTAACCTGTACTTAAGGGCTTGGATGGCTGAGATTGTGCATCCTTAGGGTGCACCTAAGTAACTACCTTAAGTCCATTTTACCTATATATATATATATATATATATATATATATATATATATATATATATATATATATATATATATATATGGATTAAGAATATGAGGTGGCGACTTCGTTTAGTAAAATAAGCTGGCACTCAATCATGAGCACCTCATCCACGTGGCGATGTGATAGGCTGCATGTCATAGTGAGTGTGCAATCTTCTGAAATGGTATGCACTTTATATACATTATTCCATATATATATATATATATATATATATATATATATATATATATATATATATATATATATATAGAGCAAGGTGTAAGCGTTAAAAATACCTACAGATCCCGTCTGACTTCGTTGGTGTGAATGACAACATGAATGATCAGGACGTCCGAATCGTTAAGGCAGAACTGAAGCGGCAAACCCACGGCGTCAAACGGTTTATAGGACTTGAAACGATCGAGTTTAAGGGCGGTTGAGCGGAGCGAACCAAATTAGTCCGAATCAAATGAGACGGAACAAGCAGAGAGGCGGAAAACGTCGGGCTGTGAAAAAGCGGCCTAAAGCGGCGAGGCTGGCCTCGGCCAAGTGGTAGGAGTAGCTCGGCCACTTTGAGAACGCCCCAAGTGGGTGGCGCTCGGCTCACCAGTAGAACCACCCCGATTTGTATAAATAGGGGTCTTCTTCATGAGGGGCTTGGCCGGTTTTGGGAGACTTGGTGAGATTCTTGCGATTTGAGTTCTGGTGATTTTCGGAGTTTGGATTCTCGCGAGATCTACGAGCCGTCGGCCTTATGGTTCAGAACACCGGCGACACGAGTTCAATCGACAATCAGGGTAAACAAATCAGTTCGAGGATCGTGGCGTTTCTCCTAGTAGATCTCACCCGCTCCCGATCCTCTCGCCGTGAGTGTGATCCCGGCGATCCTCTTCCGGAGGTGGATCCCTCGAGGCTTTCCCCTTAAACGAGCCTTCACGTCTGTAGTTCCGGAACAGGGTTTCCACGGATCGGAATTGCTTGCGGTGGTCCACGGGCGATTCAAGTCCCGACACAGGCGAAGAACCCACAAAAGCAAGGATCCGATAAGCGGATTGGCGTTTGTTCACAGGAAGTTGTACTTTTCGTTTTCATTGCCTTAAAGGCAACTTTCTCTTTGAATTTTGTTGTAGGCCCTAGAGGAACGCGAGTTCAAGCAACAATGAATAATAGCGACTTTTACTGCGAACAGGCGACGATTGGGAGCCGCGCCTCAGTCGGAGGTGATGCGTGCGCAACCAGCGGATTCTTATCGGTGGAGGAAGAGGTCGAGTTGAGAGTTCGACGAGAAGTTCGAGGAGTACCTATCCTCACCTTCCTCGGATCGTTCCCCCGCTCCAAGAAGGTCTCGGCGCAAGGAGAACGATGGGCCTCCGATGTAGAGCCCCGGAGCCGTGGTCAATCCCCGCGCGGTAGCGAAAATCCCGGCGCGAGATCCGATTACTGGCGGCTAGAGATGAGCGCCGATGGCGGCGCTTTCAAGCGAGCCGCCAAAGCGGCGACAAAGCATGGCGCCGCAAATATGCGAGCCGTGCAATCCATGGATGGGGTCGCTTCTGGCGGATCTAAGATCGAACTTCGAGAGGCTCGGCCTCAGCGTCGGGTTCATCAAGCCGTCAACCAGCGAGTGGGTCCGTGTCAAGAGAACCATTCCGCGCAGGCGTATCCGGGCGTCGTTATGTTCGAGGGAAAGTTGGTTTGTTATTCATTTTCGTTTGAATTACGTTTCGGCCGTTGGCCTACAACAAAATTCCAAACAAAGAAAAATGCCTTTATAAGTACAATGAAACGAAAATACAACTCTCTTCCTTTTGTGAACAAACACGAGGATCTCTATTTTACGGGATCACCGGCTTGCGTGGAGTTCTTTGCTGCTTGGGACTTTTATTCGTCCGTTGACCACGGCGCAATCCGATCTGGTGTAAACCGGGTTCGGAACTTCTGAGGCGTAGGGGCTCGTTTCACGAAGAAGCGAAGCGCGCTGAGGATCACACTCACGAAGGAGAGGATGCTGCGGGGATCACACTCCGCGAAGGAGAGGATCGCCGGGAGGCGGTGAGATCTACAAGGAGAAATCCTGGCGCTATCCACGAGGTTAAGGCGAAGCTTAACCTAGAGGGTATCTGTAGTTCGACCGAGTTTGTTTACCTTCCGCCTATAGATCGGCGTCGGTTGGACTTGAGCTCGCCGGTGCTGGAACCGTGCGTCGTAGATCTGCGAGGGCTCTTGAAGTCCGCCAAAATCACCAAATCAGTCCAAGATCAAATCCCACCTCTCCATGAGCAAGACCCCCTATTTATACAAAAACCAAAGGGGTCTGTGGCGGCCAGCGGTGGCTCGGCCCTTGGCAGAGCCACCTCCGACCACTTGGCGAGGCACCTCGGCCAAGTTGGCGGGGTGGCTCCAAAAGTGGCGAGCCTCGACCACTGGCAGAGGCACCTCGGCCAAGTTGGCAGGGGTGGCTCGACAAAGTGGCAAGCCTCCCTCGACCACTTGGTAGAGCACCTCGACAAGTTGGTAGGGTGGCTCAGTGTGACCCTTAACCAATTTGGCCAGGGTTTGGCATGGCGCTCGTCGTTTGGCGTCGTTTTCGTCGACTTCTCGTCGATTCTTCCGTCGATTCTTGGGTCTGGGGCTTTTTGCTTTCCGGTGATGTCGCGTTGTGTTGAGTCCGTGTCCGATCAACTTCGAGAGCTCAAGCGGTTCGTTTGCATCGGCCGGACTAAATGCGGTTGATTCCGTCTTGTCAGCGTTTTGAGTTTAGCCTTCATACGTTGCGCCGTGCGTCGGGTTTTCTCCACGGCAGCGTCGTTTCGGCACCGATGCGCCTGCCGACTCACTTCTGCGCGTTTTTCGGCGTAATCGCGTCGGGCGTTACGAGTAGCCGTCCGATGGATCGTCGGTTATCAACCCGTTTACGAGTCTTGTTGGAATCGCGATAAGCAATTTTTAGCATCTCTGATACCCCTCCAAGCGTCTCGGTCGATTCTTGATGAGTGCGGGATGCTTTGGACATGATGAACCTTCACTCCTTAATTGGCGTGATAGGACTTGTGAATGACCACGGCGTTTGATCTCTCCATTCCCTTCGGTCTTTCGGTGCTTTGTAGGATTGCGAGGTATTGCGGTCTTGCATTTTTGTCGACCGTTGTGAAATCGACCAGAAGTCGATAGATGAATTTCTTTTGAGGTTGGCTCCGGTGTTTGATTCCTCCATCCTCTCGGGTTCTCCGGTGCTTTGTAGGATCCCGAGTGTCGGTCTTTGCATTTATTGCTTGACCGTTGTTGGAACTTGAGCTAGCTAATCAAGTTTCCTTCTTTGTTGACTCGCGTGGTGGATTGTCGTCCAATTGACCCTCGAGATTCCTCCGTTGATCGGGAATTCTTTTGTAGATCGAACCGTTGATCGGTGAATCCTTCGTTGACGGCGTTGGTTGGCGTCATCTTGCGTACTTCGTTGCGGTGTGTTCATCCACGGTGGGAGGTATTCTTCCCATTGTTGATTGGTAGGCCCTCGGCGATGTATGAATCGGCGATACGGTGTGAGGTCCTTTCGGTGAAGCGTTGTCCCGTCGATATAAACCTCGTCAATTTTATCCCTCCTTGAGGTCCCATGGCGGAGAAATTGAGGGTTATCGAGTTATCCTTAAGAATATGGTAATATTCTCCGGGAACTTCTTAAGAACCGAGGGAATTAGTTTATACTCGTAATCCTATTTGGAGTAGGGCATGGGAGAATATCACGGAAGATTAGTGCATGAGCCACCTTGTGATGATTTCGACCATTTAGAGGTTAAGCTCCAAAGTCTACAAGATTTTGAAGTAGTAGAGCTCTCCTCATATATAGAGACAGAGATTTCGCTGGCTGACTTGGCGGGGCGCTGCATTATTCTTGGACTCGAAGTTCACATCTGCGAGCCCAGTGCATCATTGGAGACCGTTGTTCTTTGAAGCTTAGTCTTCGTGGGACACTTTGGTCTTGTGTATTTCTTTGGAAGCGAGGATAGTAGAGCTCGAGCAGGAACTAGCCCGAGGGAGCGATCGTCTTGAAGGCGACAAAGGCCAACAAAGAAAAGACTCTGTGATCGTGCAGAAATTTGAACTCTCGAAAGGTGGTTGACATCAAGAAGAGCTGCGGAGGCCCTTAATGGCGGAGGAGGCTTTGGGGCCGAGGTTGAACTTCAACAAGCTTTCCTCAATAAAGTATCGAGTTAAAGCAAAACATATTTACGTCCTCTTTTGTGCTCTATTATGATTCTTTTATTTGCGAGAATAATTAACCATAATACTTATAGGATTTTGGCAAACCCTCAGCCATCAGCGGTTTGATTAGCCTTTACCAACTACCGTTTGAATTGGGCTAGCGTCGCGGATTGTCCAAATCCGTTCCGCCGCGTGACGTTGTGCTAGAAGAATGAAACTCTTCTAGACTTGTTGCTATGATATTGAATACATAGGCTCGGTACTCTTTACGGACAAGAGATCGCCCGACAGCGTGTGAGGCATTGGCTTAATCCTTCTTAGGCCGGGATGAAATACGAATCGAACTCGGTGTCTTCTTCAATCGGGAAAAGACTAAGCGGCGACGTGTTAAGGCGTCGACTTTAGGGTTATTGGCGACGACCCTCAGCGGATTTGACTAGCCTTTACCAACTACCGTTTGAGTTGGGCTGGCGTGGGATTATGCGGATCCGCTCGCGCGTGGCGTTGTGCTAAAGAATGAGACTCTCTTAGACTTAATGCTACGATGTTGAATCATTGGAAGCCGTCTTTGTCGCAGGGAATAGACTACTACCCGACAGCGTGGTAGGCGTTAGCTTTATCCTTCTTAGGCTTGGGACAAAATACCCGTCGAACTCTGTGTCTTCTTCAATGGGAGAAAGACTAAACCGGCGGCGTGTTAGGCATCGACTTCATCCCTTCTTAGGTTTGGGATGAAATACCCCGAATCGAACTCACGGTGTCTTCTTCAATGGGAGAAAGACTAAGCCCGGCGTGTTAGGCGTCGACTTCATCTTAGGCTTGGGATGAAACACCCCAAGATGAATCTTGGCCTTCTTTTGACGGAGAAGGATTGAACCGTCATAAGGTTGATTGAGGTGGGAAAGGAAGAATGTATTCTATTTCCGAAGGTGGAAGGAGGAGGATCTTGTCTCTATCTAGGGTAAGGGATGAACAAGAGAGGAAGGTTTTGTCCTATCTCTTGCCAGTGGAGAGGAAGGTTTGTGTCCTATCTCCGGGTGCTCCGAATTTGAAATAAGAGAGGAAGGTTTGTATCCTATCTCTTATTGATGGATGGAAGAGGATCTTGTCTCATCTCAGGATATTGGAAAGGAAGGATTTTTGTCACATTTCCGGTGGGAGAGACTAAAATGGGATCTCCATTTTGAGAATCTTGAAAGATGAGACTAAGAGTGGGATCTCCACTCAGAATCTAAGACAAGAGAGGAAGAATGTATCTCTTGCTTACGGAAGGAAGAATGTATTCTATCTCGGGTAAAATGTGGGAAAGAAAGAATGTACTCTATTTCGATGAGAAACTAAGAGTGGGATCTCCACTCAGAATCTTGGAAGAGTGCGGATAGCTTTAACTTTGTAGGATTGCTAACGAGAATTTGAAAGTGGACCTCTGGTTAGGTGGAGGAATCGAGAGGGATTTCTTTGGTGGTTGGACGGGGAGATTTTAGTGGGCCCACGTCAATGAATGATCGGTGAGAGAATTTTGGAGGAAAACACAATACAGGGTTATCCTCATGAAAATGAGTGAGATATTCTCGAGGAACCCATCAAGCGGGTTATCACGAATATTAAGGATAGTATTTTGGAAACTTCCATTTATAGGCATTAATTGCGGTTAGCGATACGTGTGATAAAGCGATATGCACCGTTGAATAGGCCGTGTCTATTATAAGCGGTCCTTCCCATTGGGTTGAATTTACCTTTCTTTTTAGGGTGAGGATTATCGATTAGTCTGGCGGCGGGCGAGATCTCCCCCTCTTAAAGGTTCTCTGTCGAACTTTCTTGTTGAAAGCCCTCGACATTCTAGCTTGATAGAACTCAATGCATTGTTGAGCCTCGGCTTCTCATCTAACATCTCAAGCTCTTGAGGCGTTTTGATGTTGTTCTTGATCGTCATCTACATTTGCAAGGCGGCGAAGTGGCGAATCTGGATTTCCAGGAGAATCGCTTCACGCCCGTGAGCCAGTGCGAGGTAGCTCTGATGGCGTCGATGTCTGGATTGTCGCGATATGCCCGAGTGCTTCTCGAGAGTTTATCGTCCGGTCTAAACTTGTTATTCTTCACAAGCTTGACAAAATCTTGATGATGCGTCTTGTTGAGCCTCGGCTAACCCATTCATTTCTTTGGATTATAGGTATCGGCGAGACATCTTGTATCTTGAATTTTAGCAAAACTTGATGAAGGAATTGGCGATAAATTGGGGACCGTTGTCATGCGCGATCCGTCTTGGGACACCATGTCGATAGATGACATGGTGTTTGATGAATCGATGGCGGTACTTCGCCTTGACCTCCTTTAGTGGGATTGCTTGACCACTTGGAGAGTAGTCGGTGATAAGCTAGAATAAAGCGATCTCCTTTAGCCAGCGGAGGAAAAATGGGACCTACAGCGTCCATTCCCCATGTCTCGAATGGCGGGGCGTGGCGAAGGATGCGGTACTTTCGGAAGTGATGCATATAATTAGCGTGAATGACGACAGCGTGGCATTTCGGCGTACTCATTGCGTCATTAATCATCATTGGGCCAAAGTAGCCCATTCTCACGTTAATTCGTAGAGCTTAGGACCGGTGATGCGCACCACATTCACCGCCGTGTGCTTCGAAGGACCTCTTACGCCTCCTTGTTTGAAAGGCATCGGGTAAAGACCCCATTACCCCGGCGATATAGCATCACGGGTTTCCGTGTAAGTAAAAGAATGCAGGAGCTCTTGATTGACTCTCTCTCTTCCGTCTTCGTGATACCGTGTAAGCGTGTCGGCGATAGGAAGCGCCAATCTCGGGGCTCTAACTTGGTTTGGGTTGCATGTACCTCTTTGGTAACTACCCTTTGTCTTCTTGTACCCCATCATATTGATGCGAAGGGTGAGTCTGGCCGTAACTAATTGCCGGTCTCGGAAGGTTGCTAACGACGACTACGCCCGCCCGGTGCATCTGCGTGGCGTTTGGAGGCGTGGGATATATTCGATGAAGAATTCTTGAATGGAGTCGACCATTTCAGCGGCTACGATGATAGGGGACGGTCGAGTTCCTCGCCGTAGTCACGGACTTAACTATCGGTTGTGAATCTCCATGCAGCGAGATATTGACCCCTGACTCTTTGGCGAAGCTAAGTCAGATAAGTAGCGCGTTGTATTACTTCGTTATTGGAGCGAGGGTTGATGATGTGAATAGCGGGGCATGACATGATTTCAGGAAATCAAGACAACTCCGACTCGGTGGAGATTTTAGAAGCGTCGGGGGTACTTGCTACATTAGTGGCGAAGCTCCGTCAAAGTACAATCGCCATATTTGTTGGTGCGGCGTAGTGTTGACTTCACGGACTTCATCCGGAAGATCATCATATAGCTCAACGCATCCGTTGTCGGGTTGGCGACCAAGAGATCGCAAATCGCTTGCCCTTTGGCCCGTTTGTTTGAAGTCGCAGTCGTATTGGGACAAAAGCAAGGCCATTTAAGCTAGCGCCAACTCATTGAAGCTTTGGGTCATAAATATCGGACGGTTCGTTAGAATAACATAAATCGATGCGCGGAGCTAAATAGTGTAGCATCTTGAATCGCGAACACTAATGCAAAACGCGCTTCACCGACCATTGGGTATCGAGACGGTAGCCGACCAATGTTAACTCGGGTAATACCGCGCTGTTGTTCGTGACGTTTGTCGTCGTCTGCTTGGTAAAGGCAACGAATGATCCGTTGCCTTGACATAGATCGAGCGGTTTTCCGGCTAGATTGCAACAAGAGCGGAGGTTTAGGCGAGATCTGATTTGATCTCTTCAAGCTTTACGACATCGTCGTCCCAAATAAGCGACCGCCCTTCTTGTTCAATTTAGAGAATGGTTGACACTTCCCGGATAGGTTCGATATGAGCCGTCGGATGTCATGTCGCCCTTGTAACCCGAGTTCTCTCAGTTTCTCGGAGGTTGCAACTCTTGAATAGCCTTCACTTTATCGGGATCGGCGTGGATTCCTTTGTCCGTGGCAATGAAAGGAACTGCCAGGGACATCCCAAGGAAGGATTGGCGGGGTTCATGAGTCGCATGAGCTCGAATACCGTTCTAAGATCTTTGATATGATCTCCTTTGTCGCGGCTTTTCACAACCAAGTCATCGGCGGCATTCGACCGTTTTCGAAGATGATCACGGAAAATCTTAGTCATTGCTTCGGCTGTGCGTTCTTGTAGGCATTTTTGAGCCGAGCGGCATGACCGTGTAGCAATATATGCCGATGGGCGTTCGAGCGTTGTGTGTTTGGCGTCATCGGGGTGCATCTTGATTTGGTTGTACCGAAAAGCCATCCATAAGGACATCCTCGAATCCACATGTATTGTCAACTATGGCGTGGTGATTGGCGGAAATCATCCTTTGGAGCGGCGTTTAGGTCTCGTGTCGACCACGAGTCCTAATCGAACCATTCTTCTTCATGGCCGGGACTATATTAGCCACCAATCCGGTGTTGAATTTCCTCGATGAATCGATTCTATGAGTTTCTTTACGCCGTCTACGATGCTGTAAGATTTGTGGGCGAGCCGTCTTCGCGATTGCTTGGCGGGTTTGACATCCGCGTTGATGTTGGCGATGTGTTGCCATTAGGGTTGAGTCTGGCATGTCCTCGTAGCTCGGGCAAATACATGATATATTCCACGATTAGGGCGATCAACTCTTCCTTTTCTTAGAGGAAGAGTATTGCGATGTTTATGAGCTTAGGATGCTCCTCATCACCCATATTAGCAGGGTTACCTCGTCCTTAGTAGGGGTCTCTTTGTTGAATCTATCCCCAAAGCTGCTCTCGAGGTTGATGGATCCATGGGTCTTCCCATGTTGGCATATCTTCATCACCCTCAATAGTAGCGGGATCGATGTTAGCCATATTAAAGGCCTTGAAAGCTTCTCAGAGTTGGTGTGAGAATCCCAGCGAAGAATCGGGCGAATGTCCGTCTCCCTCATCGGGTGGATTATTATCAATCGACCATGAGCATTCATCTTCGAGGATGATTAGTATCCCAATCCGTCAGAATGCATAGTAGTTATCGGCTTCCCTTTTGGGACATATCTGCCTTAGGAGGGACTCGAGGACCTGCAGAAACATAGACCTTCTCCTTGTGTCAAAGTATCCCCCACTTCTTCATGATACCCGGTGTTTACGTACTATATGAATGTGTGGAGGATAGGCCGTTGTCATCTTCATCTTCTTCTAAGAAATGATTGGGTTGGAACCGCATCTCCTTTTCAGTAAACCAAGTCTTTTCACTACTTGATCTTAGGTGGGATGGCGTTGTCCCCAAGGTCTCGGAGCTTTTGTGTAAAGCAAGATGGCCAGAGTTGGTAAGTGCAATTCGAGTCGTTGTATAAACTGTCATTACATCATTCAAAGACAAAGGGCTCTAAATGCGTCATTTATTGATTCATCGGCAATTTGCCAATTACAATGTTCATCGGCGATTCTTCATCGTCAAGATTGATTACAAGGGGTACAATGTCATTCAAAACAAAACCACCACTATAATCAAGCCGGCCGGTATCGGACTTCTTCACCTTGTCCGTTGCTTGGGCGATGATTGATTTGGACTCATTACGTGGAGAGAGAGAATCGGTAAAATAATTCTCTACCCCTTAAGCGTTTGTCGCGACCACCGTCTTGACCTCATTATTAGTGTCTACATATTTGAGACAGATGAAGAGTAGATGGGACTATAGCGTTACCGTGGATCCAAAGTCGACCACAATAAGTTATAGGAAGTCTCTGCGTCAATCACATAACGGTGACTTGGACTTTAAGTCCCCATTTGGCACTAATCGGATTTCCAAGTGGGGGACCGGTGGTGTTAATCCGTAGATCATTGTGCCGATTGATGCTAACTGGCTTGGAAATTCAGGTGATACATGGCCTTGAGGGCATAATGCTCCCCAGTGAACCGGATCGACTTGGATCGGTTAACTTCACTAAGCCAATATACGGTGAAGTATAGCGGCCCGATCGTGCTTGGAATCTCGTCGCATATCCTCCTTTGTAAAAGTAATGCGGGGAAGTGCTTGTTGCCAAGTTGCATTGTTGTCTAGATTCTTAGGTCGGCGATGCAGTGAGAAACACCTCGAGTCGGCCAGACTTCTTGTAGAGCTTCGGGTTTCCTTTGACAACGAACCTTCGTGAGAAGTTATTACGTAGGATGTTAGCCGGTGGGCCGGCGTCGAAGCGGTATGGAGAGCCGATGTTCCGGTCTATCCCTCTGTCAGGCGATTGAATCGGGCTTTGCCGGAGTTGAGCTTCTGGACTGAGGTACATTTCCCTTTGCTTGTTGCTTTTTCTTTAGCGGTATCTGCATGTCCTTTCTCTGAGTGAGGAGAATTGGTGGTCACCCGATTCGGCGGTGTCTTAGCATTTGGGTTTGGAGCCTCCGGATATTTGTAACTATATTAGGTATCGCTCCTAGTAGCGAAGACTTGAGCTCCTCTTGAAGTGGAAGGTGGCTACTTTTCATCATCCTTCTCTGGAATTCTTTGACGGCATGGCATAGCTTGCCTTCCCTTGGTCTTCCTTTTGGTAGGGATGTAGTCCTTGATCGTCTTCCGACAAGTCGGGGTGGACCCAAAGGATTTCTCCGTTTCGTGGGTAATGTGATGCGAGCCCCTTCTTCGTTGCGGTGAGGATCTTCATTCACCATCTTCATTCCTACCTTCTGGCTGGCGTCGGTTGGAACCAATCGAAGGAAGCTGATCGAAGCTTATAGAGGCGCATTTGCTCCCACCTTCTTCTCTTTAGAGGGTTTGAGTAATGACTCCAACATCGATCAAGGCACGAATCTTGTCCTTGAGATGGTAGCGAACTTTGTAGGATGGTGTACATATAAACACGATGCCAGGATCCGTAACCTTGTTTGCCTCCTCTTGGTCTACAATGGGGGCAAGCTGGATTTTGTTGTTTTCGAAGGTATTTGAAGATGCGGGAACTTCTTGCGTCCTTGAGCGAGTAAGTTTTGGGAAACCTCGAACGGATGGTTTTGATTATGAGTTTGTTGGCGCCATTGAGGCTGCGATTGCTGCGGTGCGTTGTTGCGGCTAGCTGTTGTGGTTGCGATTCGAGCGTTTGATTAAGCGTCTGAGACTTTCTTTGGTGCTTTACCTTTGCCACGGGGACAAAGTTACGCTTGAGCATCCACTATAAGTGACCTCTCTCCGCTTTCTTCCTCCTCGAGAATGCTTCGGCTTGCTCTCCGCGTATCCTTAAATCTTTCGAGGTCTCGGACGGTCGCGGTTCCCATTGCTTCCAACCGTCCAATGGCGAGGTTGCTATGACAAGTTTGGAGAATGAACTTCTCAGTTATCGGATCTCGGCAATTCATTGCCTTATTTACGAACCTCTTGCGAAGTTATCCACTGTTCCCGTCTTTACGTCTCTGTCCAACAAAGAACCGATGGATACCTCGGTGTCATCGTCGAAGAAATTGGTGAGAAACATGGCCTCCATATCGTCCGGTATTGCTGCTCCACGGTTTGAGGCGGTACCAATGAAGGCTGACTCCACGAAGGGTGCCAGCGAATGACCGAACCATCAAGGGCTGGTTGGGAGATAACACCTAGATGAGACTTGAAGTAGATCAAGTCTGAGTGCGATCCCTTCGAGTCAAGCGGTGTAAAGTTGATGAGGTTGAATTTTGTGGGATCGGGGATTGATTCCCACTCCCTTGGGTAAGGACATGGTATACCGTCTTCTTTACCTCTTGGCGGAAATCAAAGTATTGATTTTGCTCTCAAGGTCTTTAATTTTCTCGTTCTCCCCTACATCTCCGTTCGGTAAACTTGGGGAGGAGCGGCGGTGTTATCGCTGGCGTTTTCTTTGGCGGCATGACCATCTATTCCGACCTCCTTCTGTCAGGTATTAAGCTATCGTTAAATTGACATTATTCGTGACGGCTGCTTTGGCGGTTCATTATCGCTGGATCATTGGTCATGCATTGCTCTCATCTGGCGCATGGCGGTTCCATCTCAAGCTTAAAGGTGTCCTTTTGCTTGGTTAGGGCCTCTTCAAGCATCGGGACTTGATCGCGCTGATCATGAGCAGCCTGCAAGGTTGTCCTATCTTTGGAAATTGTATTATCGGAAGCCATTCGCGGGCCGGCATCCGACACTTCATCATCGAGGGTAATCCCATACGCATCTTGCGATAATTGGGTCGTCTAACGGTTCGGGACCTTAATCGAGTCATTACGTTCGCGATGCCGGGAGCGGCATGTGTGGCGATCCCTGCTGGTCATATTGATGGTAACACTTTCGCAATTCATCACCACGAGGCCCATCTCTTTTTCGCGAAAGTGTCTTAGCAGGTTGGGCATTCGTCAGAGCCTATCAAAACCGGCGCCTTTTAGTCGTTTTAAGCGCAATTACACTCAGATAACAATGCCTTGATCGGTTTGAGCACAAGCAAGGCATGTTTGATTAAAGGCGTTCCTCTTTGGGGATTTTCATTACCCCGCCGCGATAGTACAACTTCGTCGGCATGAATACCGGAGCAACCTATGCGTGTGTTGGCCGCGACTTCTCGAGTAACCGTTGTCATCGTCGGATCGCGGCGTCTCCGCCGAGAACAAGCGGGCCTTTCATAAGTCACCGCCTAGCGCCGCCGAGTGTGATTCTTCGGCGGGCTCGGACCGATTTGAAGCCGGTCGCGGCGACTGCGGTTTCTTCTTATCTTTGTGGAGTACGACCCCACATTAGGAGTGACCAGCGATTCCTTCTCGGACCTAAGCGATCCTTGGCCGGTAAGCTGGTGCGATGGCGAGTTAACCGCCCGGAAGTTCGAATAAGGCGCGGGTGACCGGTGTCAGCGGTACTTTTTTGAGGTGCTCACAATTTGATTTGAGCGGGGCGAGGATTGGCTTCTTGGCGAGCTAAGCTTGGATGTTGGTTTGTGAAGTTGAAGCCTCGGCGGACTTAGGCTTCCAAGCTAGGCGGGTGTCGGCGACTTCTTGGCCTTCCCTCTTCAACTCGCGGGCTTGTTGCACCAAAGCCCGTGCTAGCGAGGAAGCGTAGCGCGCTCGGATCGTTCACGAAGCGTGGATCGATCCGGTTTGACTTCGGACCCATTAGGTCGTTAAGCCGACTTTGTAGGAATCGGCTACAATCTCGATTCGACCTACGAGTCTTGGATCTTAGATCCGCCTCATAGCGGACCCCATCCATTGATTCTTTTCGCTGGGCTAATTGTTTAGCCGGTGGCGTCGCGTCTCGGCGGGCTCTCTTGGAGAGATCCGCGCCATTGGCGAATCGACCCCTGCGAAACGGGGGTTGAAGGTTTGGCGTTGTTAGGGCGGGGAACCACCGTTGTCTGCGGTCTTGGGCGGTGGTGGTGGATTTTCGCCTCTCTTTTGAGGCCGATCGGGTCTTCCTTGCCGTGAGACCATCTTGGACTGCGAGGCGGATGGGGGGAGGGAGAATTCTTCATACTTCTTACAGGTGAACTTCGAACTTCGACCTCCTCGATGGCCGGGATCGGGATCCCCGGTTGCGACACGACGGCTTCTTTCTTTGGCCGTTGGCTCTAGTATGGGTGCGTTGCGGGGAAAGTTGGTTTGTTATTCATTGCTGCGTTTGAATTCGTTTACTGACCGTTTGGCCTACAACAAAATTCCAAACAAAGAAAAATGCCTTTATTTTAGGCGTGCAATGAAAGCGAAAATTACAACTCTCTTCCTTTTGTGAACAAACGAGGATCTCTATATTTTCACGGGATCACCGGCTTGCGTGGGTTCTTTACTGCATTGGGGGACTTTTATTAGATCAGATTGACCGCGCATCTCGATCTGAGTGTAAGCCGGGTTGGAACTACAGGCGTAGGGGCTCGTTTCACGAAGGAAGCGGCGCTGAGGATCACACTCACGAAGGAGAGGATGCGCTGCGGGGATCCACTCACGAAGGAGGATGCGGCGGGCGGGTGAATCTACAAGGAGAAATCCGGCTATCCACGAGGTTAAAGCGAAGCTTAACCTAGAGGGTATCGTTACGACCGAGTTTGTTTACCTTCCGCCTATAGATCGGCGTGTGGACTTGGCTGCTGATTACTCCGGAACCGTCGTCGTAGATCTCGCGGGGGCTCTTGAGTCGCCAAAATCACCAAATCCCAGGTCAAGATCCCAAATCCCACCTCTCCATGAGCAAGACCCCCTATTTATACAAAAACCAAAGGGTGCTAGCCCTTGTAACCAACGGTGGCTTTCGGCCATGGCCGACCACCTCGACCTTGGCGAGGCACCTCGGCAAGTTGGCGAGGGTGGCCGACAGAAAGTGTGAGAATCCCACTGGTAGGGCACCTCGACCAGTTGGCGGGTGGCTCGACAAAGTGGCGAGCCTCGACTCACTTGGCGGGCACCTCGGCCAAGTTGGCAGGGTGGCTTCGACAAAGTGGCTGAGCTCCTTATTAATTTAGTAGAGGTTTTGTGGCGGCTCCAGGTCGTTTGGCGTCGTTTTCAATCGACTGGTGGATTCCGTCGATTCTTGGTCTTAGGGCTTAGTTTTGCTCCGGTGATGTAGCCGTTGTGTTCGAGTCCGTGTCGATCAACTTTGAGCTCAAGCGGTTACGTTTGCATCGGCGGACTAAATGCGGTTGATTCGTCTTGTCAGCGTTTTGAGTTTAGCCAGCTTCGCCTGCGTTGAGCCGTGCGTCGGGTTTTCTCCCGCGGCGCGTCGTTTGGCTTCAAAGCCTCGCCGACTCACTTCTGGCGTTTTGCGGCGTAATCCGTGCGGCGGCGTTACGAGCAGCGCCGTCGGATGGATCGTCGGTTATCAACCCGCCGTTTACGAGTCTTGTTGAATGCCCGATAAGCAATTTTTAGCCTACATCGTGCACTTCTTGCCGCGAGCCGCGAGTTGGTACAACAAGCTCGTGAATTGAAGAAGGAGGTGGGAAGAAAGCGCTGACATACCGCGAGTTTGGAGGCCCAAGTCTACGGTGCCCCAACCCAGTTGCCCACCTCGGTTCTGTCCGCACTTAAGCAGAAGGCTACAAGCGTTAAACTTCGGTAGCCAAAGTCCAAGTCCGAAGCCGGCCTCAAAGTCAAAGGCATCGCATGCGAATGCGGTGGTGAAGCCACTCCGCCACCACCACCAATCCAACTATCAAGGATCGTTTGGGTCCTGCGGAGGAATCACGGGTCACTCCTCATGCGGGGTCGCACCAGCTCACGAAGGAGGAAGATCCCTATGGTCCCACAATAGGAATAAAGATCAAAGTCAGAGAGTCGTAGAGACTTCGCGCTCACATAGCGAAAGTCGGGCGAGTCACTTTATTAATTCTCGGAAGGAGGCGCTTTTCGTGCGGCGGCGGCGACGTTATACGGGGAGGATGTGCCGACATGGCGGGTTGCTCATTACTCATCTGCGATGTATGATACCGGCGAGGAAGAGAAATCTGGAGGATTCCCCAAAGTCATCACGGTCGTGCTTGTGCTCTAAGCTCATCAAGGCGGTGCTCAGAGTGCAATTGCGGCAAGAAACTCGAGAAAAGAGTTTCGTCTTCGGAGACTTAGCCGACCGCGTCAAGACCTAGGTCAAGGCGATTCCTTGAAGGATGGCATCGAAGATGGTGCGGAGGTCACTAATAATATGACCAGCAAAGAACGATCGTCACGAGCTATTCCCGGCGCGCTCCTTAGCGGCTAACTTCGTTTCGCGATGCAGGACTATCCGTGTCCCGAATCACGACAAACTTACGAAAGGGATACCCGAGGAGGATGATCGCGGGATATTGGCTCATAATAAGCCTCTGATCATCTTGTGTCTAGTGAAGCTGGCGCTTATGATCGATACAGATCAAGTGGCTAAAATGCTAGGCCAGGCGTTGGCTAAACAGGGAAAACTTCAAGCTAGAGATGGATTTGGCCATCTGGGCGATGAGAAATGCACGACCAGATCAAGCCTTGACAAAGTATCGAGGTGAATCGAGTCGGTAGCATCGGCGTCGATCAAGATATGCTGATTAGGACCCGGAGGAAGTACAAGAGGAGGATAACCCTCTGAACCACTGTACGCACATAATGTAGAAGTCATTGCTCATGAGAAAGATCAAAGACCTCGAAAGCAAAATCAACTCATTAATTTCCGCTCAAGAGGTGAAGAAAACGGTATTCTTGCCCATGCAGAAGTGGGAATCAATCCGTGCAGTCTAAGTTTAATTTAATAAACTTCACACCGTTTGTGAAGGGTTCCAAGCCGACACCGATTTACTTCAAGTCTCACCTGAGTCATATCCGGAAACGAGCTCGATGGTTCGGTCATTCGTTGGTACCACTAAGAGGCCCTTATTGATTGTACCTTTGTCTCAAGCGGGGGAGCATTCACCATTTGGGGCGACATGAGTCTAGCTTCCTCGCCAATTTCAACCCGGCGGCAATCGTATTGATCGGGACATTGCTCGGCGAAGCGAAGGGCCGGGCGTGGATATTTTTGTCAAATGATTAGGAACAAGGCAATGGCTGTCGGGATCCAATAGCGAAAGAGTTCATCGCCGGACACCTGCCACAATAACTTGTCGATAGGCGTGCTTTCGAGGCAATGGGGGCGGCTTCCGTCTATAGCGTGGAAGGACTTGAAGGTTAAGTGAAACAAACTGAAAATTCCTCAAAGAGAAAAAGCGGAAGAGGCGGTAAACTGGCGGAAGCTCAGCGTAACTTTGTCCCAGCGGCAAAGGGAAAAGCGACCAAGAGCGGTGGTTCGCGACCAAATGTTCAACTCAACCCGGCCGGCGGCGGCCAGCGGCAACAGCGAGCGCCGCATGAGCAGGCGCAATCAGCGTAACAACACAGGCCACGCAGAAGCGAAGGCAAATGAGATTCCCAGTCCTATTCCTTTAGGGGCGGCGAGATTCCGGTCTCTTCAAATATTGCATAGTAGTTATCGGCTTCCTTTTGGGACATATGCAGCTTTAGGAGGGACTCGAGGACCTCGCGAAACATAGACCTTCTCCTTGTGTCAAGTCATTACCCCACTTTTTCATGATACCCGGTGTCTGGACTATATCACGAATGTGTTGAGGATAGGCCGTTGTCATCTTCATCTTCTTCTAAGAAATGATTGGCGTTAGGCGCATCTCCTTTTCGTAAACCAAGTCTTTTCACTACTTGATCTTAGTGGGATGGAGTGTTGTCCCAAAGGAGTCTGGAATTGCTTTGTGTAAAGCAAAGCCAGAGTTGGTAAGTGCAACTCGGATCGTTGTATAAACTGCCATTACATCATTCAAAGACAAAGGGTACTCTAAATGCGCCATTTATTGATTCATCGGCAATTTGCCAATTACAATGTTCATCGGCGATTCTTCATCGTCAAGATTGATTACAAAGGGTACAATGTCTTTTAAAACAAAACCACCACTATAATCAAGCCCGGCTTTGGAATGACTTCTTCACGTTGTCCGTGCCTTGGGCGATGATTG
>WHSE01000122.1:0-56225 GCA_012295165.1 Asparagus setaceus
TAGTTCCTTGGTAAAGAGTCTGTTGAAGAATCTGGAAGGAACCTATGGATTTTTCGAGGATTGTGTGTATGGAAAGTCACCACAGGGTCAAGTTCTGAGCAAGTCTAAGCGAGAGGGATACTAGATTATGTACCACGGATGTTTGGGGTCCGGAGACAACTTCAAGGTGGTTCAGTATTATGTCGTTTATAGATGATTATTCTAGGTATGCTTGGATTTACTTTCGAAGCACAAGAATGAGGTGTTGAGACATTCAAGAAGTGGAGAACAATGGTTGAAAACAGACGGGGAAAGAAATTGAAGAGCGAGATCGATAGCAGTCTGAGTATCTGAGATGGTGCTTTCAAGGATTCTCGTGAGGGAAGGTGTTCGACAGACTGTCAGTCTACACCAGAGATGGGGTGTGGAGAAGCTGAACGAACAACTGCGGGAAAAGGCGGTGAGTATGCGATCTTATGCGATTAGGCAGCGAATGGTGGGAAGGGTGGCTCTGACTTTTACATTGTGAACCGTTCACCACATTCGACATTGGATGGTGATACACCTATAGGGTGTGGTCGGGGAGCATCTGATTATGATAGGCTCGGGAATTTTTGGATGTGCCTTTACTATCCGTCAAGCGAGGAAAGCTTGGCGGGCCAGAAGGCAATATTCTTGGGATATGCAAAGGCGTAAAGGCTATCGCCTTTGGTGTCTGGAAGATTCAAAGTTCGTGATCAGCGGGGATGTTACCTTTGATGAAATCCATGATTGCTAGAAGTCCAGGATGATGGTGTTATGGTGGTGAGACTTCTAAGTCTCGGGTTATTGAAATAGAACCTAAAGACCAACTAGGTTCTAATGGTGCTCAAGTGGGAAGTCGGGTAGATGATGAGCTTGGCAGGAGGAGGGAGGAAAAATACAGGCACTACAAAGCCGGCTCGTGGATGGTTTGGCTTCCACTAGCCCAGCGAGCATGGCAGCTCTCTTGAAGGCTGAGGGGGCGATCAACCCCTAAAGCACTATGGGCGGGCTAATATGGTTGAATCACGCACTCTCGGTGGAGGAGGGCGAGCGGTCTCCTTCAAGGAAGCTATTGGGACAAGGATAGTGAGAGTTGGTTGGCTGCGATGGAGGAAGAGATGGAATCTCTTGGAGAAGAACACATGGGAGGTGGTCCCATTGCGGTAGGAAAAAATTGGTTGTAAGTGGGTGTTTAAAAGAAAGGAAGATCTTTCGAGCTCGGTGGTGTAAGATACTGGCGAGGCTAGTGGCTAAGGGTTTTGCCTGCAGAGAAGAGGGTGTGGATTACAATGAGATATTTTCTCGGTGGTGAAACATACTTCTATTCGGTGCTATTGAGTATTGTTGCTCATGGTGATTTTGGTTTGGATCCTTCGATGTTAAAACGCCTTCTTGCGGAGACTTGGATGAAGAGATCTACATGCATCAACTGAGGGCTACAAGGTTGAGGATAAGGAGAATCATGTGTGTCGTTTGAGGAAGTCCTTGTATGGATTAAAGCAATCTCCCGGCGGTGGTACAAGCGATTTGACTCCTTCATCTTTGAGGCATGGGTTTTCCGAGCGATCATGATTGTTGTGTTTACATTGAGGCTTGGAGAGGTAATTTTATCTATCTTCTTTTATATGTGGATGACATGCTTATTGCTTCAGAAGCGGGTGGAGATAGATAGGTTGAAATCTCAACTTGGTGAAGAGTTGAGAGATGAAGGACATGGGTCTGCTAGGAAAATCTGGGTATGGAGATTAGAAGAGAGCGGCGGATGACGGTTCTTAGTCAGAAGGGCTACATAGAGCGGGTGTCGCGAGGTTCGGGATGCAAAGTGCTAAGTCGGTGGTGACTCCATTGGCTCCACACTTTAGGCTTCGGTAATCAATCTCCCACTGTGGAAGAGAAGCACATGGGCGTGTTCCTATGCTAGTGCAGTTGGCAGCTTAATGTACGCAATGGTGTGTACACGCCCAGATATTTCACAGGCAGTCAGTGTGGTCAGTAGATTCATGGCGAATCCGGAAAGGCGCACTGGGAAGCAGTGAAGTGGGTCCTCAGTACTTAAAAGGGTACAGTTGATACTGGTCGTGTTTGGTGGAGAAACATGTCAGTTGACGGGTTTGTGGACTCTGATTATGCAGGCGATCTAGATAGACGGCGATCTACTACTGGTTATGTATTCAGGATACATGGGGCTCCGGTTAGTTGGCGATCGATGTTACAGGCTACAGTGGCACTTTCTACTAGAGAGGCAGTACATGGCCATGGCAGGAGTGAAGGAAGCATTGTGGTTGTGGGGTCTTCTAGACGATTTGGGGATTGAGCAGGAAAACGTGAACTTGTGGTGTGACAGTCAGAGTGCAATTCACTTGGCGAAGAATCAGGTTCATCATGCTCGTACCAAGCATATTGATGTCAGGTATCATTTTGTGCGGGATGTCATAGAGGTGGTATTTCTCTCATGAAGGTGCACACGAATGAGAATCCCGCGGACATGTTAACCAAGGTGGTCACAGGTAGTAAGTTTAAGCATTGCTTAGATTTGCTTCATATCGCTCTTGTTGATTTGCCCAGAGGGCATGGCTTCAGGGCAGTAATGGGTAAGGTGGAGATTTGAGGTGAACTACGGTGAGCTTGATCCCGGTGGAGGGTACGTAGGCAGTCGCGGTGTAGTGACGCAGCTGGATTGGCCTGGATTGGCTAATGGTGATCTCTCTAGATGTTCTTGGTGTTCTTCTG
This sequence comes from Asparagus setaceus, assembly GCA_012295165.1. Lineage (NCBI taxonomy): Eukaryota > Viridiplantae > Streptophyta > Magnoliopsida > Asparagales > Asparagaceae > Asparagus > Asparagus setaceus. Next base: position 2,734 of record WHSE01000122.1, read on the forward strand.
GTGTTCGTCCAAAATTTGAGGTGAATCAAATGATGTACGAGGTGGAGAATTGTAGAACATGCACAAAAACATGCACAAGACAGTTTTCAGGTTCAGTAGTCGACTACTAGGTATTGTAGTCGACTAATCTGCAGCGGACAGAAAACAGGTTTTCGGGCTGGGAACAGAGTAGTCGACTAATCTGCAGTAGTAGTCGACTAATCTGCAGACGACAGAAAGGTGTGTTTCTGCGTTGGGTCTGAGTAGTCGACTAATCTGTGTTGTAGTCGACTAATCTACAGTGAGTAGTCGACTAATCTGAAGTAGTAGTCGACTAATCTGGGCAGATTCGAAAACGGGTTTTGGTTTTAAACCCGGTTCGTTTAGAGTTTATATATAACCCTAAACCTGATTATTTGGAAGTTAAGAAGCACGTTTTGGAGCAGCCTTTGAGAGAGTTTGGTGCATCTTTGGAGAGGAGATCTTTTGAGAGATTGAGAGGTTTGTTTTTAGGGTTTCTTTGTGAGAACTTGTAATCCTAATTTGTATTCTCTCTTTCTATTAGTGAAAATCCCCCCTCCTTACCCGTGGGCGTAGGCAACTTGCGAACCAAATCATGTCTTTACTCTTTTATTGTGTTTTTGCTATCGTTTGTGGTGGTTTCTCTCGACGGTTCGCGGTCCAGCGCTAACAATATAACATAGGTAATAAGGGTATAAAAATGTAATTAAAATGTGATAATCAAATATTTTCTGAAAGTTTTCTTCAAAGTTTTTGAGTTCACTATCCATTATAGTTGCATGTAAATTTGAATTAAGGCTCTTCGTATATTTTTTTTGGCGAGATCTACAAGAAAAGAGTGGTGGACAGCCTACTATAGCAATGGTTTGCTTCAATATCTCACAGAAACCCTCCTTATATAACTCAAACATGAATGAACCAAATGTTACTAATGTCACACAGCATTTATAAATATCAGTAGACTCCTATATAGAGTTTATTGTAAATGAACGAATAGGCTTAGCGATGAGTCTTCAAGCAAAATGACTAACCATTCACATGAACAGTATGATAGTCTCTGAAATGAATTTTCATGCAAAATGACTAGCCATTCACAAAAATAAAATGACTTATATTTTCTATCCATTCTGAGGAGGAACCTTCTACTAGAAAAAATTTAACTAAGCTTGGCTTATTTTTCAAAGTCTAAGACAAAACCTAACTCCTCAAACACATTTTTTATCTTGCTCATACTGTATAACATACTATGGTATATGCATATTTCTGTTCTCTACCACAAGCATTATCCCCATCGTAACCGCTGTAAAATGAGCTTATGAGCTACAACTGTAGCCCAATTATTGGTAAATCATATGAAAAATAATTGTTAGATGCAAACTCTGGTAAACATATAATATGCACATAACAACACAAATCATAATGTATCATTTCCCATACATATAAGATTACAATCCCGATCTCCTCCCAAAAATTTCCAAACCAAAACAAACCTTGTTCTAACAACTCCTCCAACACCTGTTCATCCTCTACCTTAAAACTTGTCTCAACAACACTACTCCTTCCTTCAAGAACAACAACACATTCCCTTTCACCCTCTCCTTTTTCCATTTTTCTCCGTTTCCTCTCCCAAATAATCCTCTTCATCTTCTTCGATAATCTCTTTGGCAATAAGAACATTGAAAACCGTAATTTGCACGAGCATGAACGGGCAACAACAGCATATAGGTGCAATCTCCGGCGAGCAAGCGAGTTCTTCCTCCATTGTTGACATCGAAGAAGAGAAAGAAAAGAGGAGGAGAGATTTGAATGAGAGGCATTGGTTAATAAAAGGAAATGTTGGTTGAGTGCAAGGAAGTGCATTGCTTGTCAGGAGGCAAAGTAACTAAAGGAGAGCAGAGAATCTTTGCAGGTATTGCTTCAAGCCAAAATAGACCAAAGCTTGATTAGGGATGAATCAATTATAGCTCATTTTGATCATTCAACCATATACACAGAGAGGCACCCATGAAAGAACTATAATCTTTTATCTTCAACTTGATTTCTGGTAACATAAATCTTGGATACAAAAAAAGCAAAGATTGCGGAGCTTTCATACATCTGAAGAGCAAGGCTCCAAAGTTGCTCGTGAAACAATATAAAGTTTCAAAAGGAAGTAACATTTCAATAACAGAAGAAAACAGTAACCGAAACCTTACCTCACAAAGTATATTCAGCAATAAACAGACATGAGCAAGTACCTAAGAAAGATTTTGACTTCCTTTCAATATAAATCTTAGAAATGTTTATCAGAGATCTATTGATGTTTGAAATTTCTACTTCTTCAATCTAGCGATCTGAGAAGAATTTACAAGAGAACAATCTTTAAATAGAAATAAACAATCTCAGAATTTACAAGAGAACAATCTTTAAATAGAAATAAACAATCTTCCTGTAATACACACCAAAAACAAAAGAATTTATTCGTTTCAAGAAAAATAGTGGAATTAGCCCTTAAAACATTACAGTTCACAAAAATAATCTGCCTACTTGTTCTGCTGAGGCTGCTGAAATTAGTGAAACAACTACCATAATCGTGGCTTCCAAAAGTCATCCTCAGAAATAATCTAATTTCTGCAGATTGTGCAGAAAAATGCGCACTTTGGCTAGGTTTAATACCATTACTCAAATCAATGTCGGTCCTCGCTTATGAAACCATTAATACTATGCGTGTTGTACCTTGACAGGTAATAGACTCTCTCCTGCAGCAAACGAGTTCACATTTTAAGTCCTAAAGTTTCACACAGACGATCAAAATGTAGTGGGCTCTCTCTTGTCTTGAAATTTATGCATGGTGTACTACTTTTTGTTACCATTTTTGTAGTCAAAGGATCCACTTTATCATGACTTAATCTAGTATTAGAACTCAGTTAGCACTAAATTATAATAGATTAAAAGTTTAGACAGCTTCTAACAGGCCATAAAATAGAATTCAACAGCAGTGAGCACTATGAAGAACAGAAACATAACACAATTTGAGGCTTCAAAACTCAAAGTTGAGATAAATAAAGTATATACCTCCTAGGGTTCAAAGTCTTCCTGAGCCGTTGATTCAGCAACCTATACAAACTTCAGGGCTATCTATAGTCTCACCAAATGAAGGGAAATATGACAGACTAAAAATTAAAAACAATGCCCATTTTATGTAGTAAATGAACAATGACCAATAGACAAATAACTAAATAACCAGTTTGGCCAATTAATGTGATATCCAGCTCGAATTTGACGGAAAAACCACAAATAGTACAAATTAACCCTTAAAATATTTCAAATATAAAAACAAAAGGGATTTTCACTGATTTTACAGTAAAGTAACAAAAAGGAAACAATTATCAGTTATGGCATACAGGTGCAACTAACAATTTGTTGATTTGACCCACCAAGGATGACCCGGAAGGTTGGGAGGTTCCAATTTAGCTCCCATGGTCTTGGGCTCAATGTCGGGCTGGGTTACCAACAAAGAATAATAACAATAATTTGTTGATTCGTTGACTACAAATCCTAAGCTAGGAAATATACCCCTGAAAATCTAGCAAGCATACAAAGCTCCACCATGCAAATTAATAAACAGTTGCATAACCACAAGATGTGAATCAAACCATTAAGCTAGAGCCATAAGATGTGAATCAAACCATCCTGCCAAATACTATGATATATCGAGTTGCTGATACATAACTCACAGCAAGAAACATAAAGAGAAGTTTCATTCATTTCCTAATAATAATCAATTTGAGAAGCCTCTCAGCCTGTCTTTGAGATTACTGTACACTTTTTCGTCCCTAAGATGGAAGGAAAACAAAGAATTTTTTGGAGATAGGTTGTTCCACCTACGCACCCTATACGACCAACCTTGGTATAGATACAAGGCTCTCCACATAACTGAACACTTGGAATACAGCCCTTGATCTCTTCCCGGCTAAAAGAATCGCGTGTCTTATTGATTTGGTTTTAGGATCATAATATACAAGCCTCTTATTGATATAATCATCTACATACATCAATAATTTTCCACAGCTCACATGAAGGAGATCCAAATCCCTTACTCGATCAAGCTGGTTCAAAGTCCTGGGCTCATGAACACCGCCACTATGAAATTCTATGTTGTAGATATGTTCCCATGTATTTCCTTTGTACATCCATATATCAAACTTGTCACAGTACCAATATTTATCGACAAAGCATAAGTTACCCTCCAACTGCTGCAGTTCTAATGTCGATCTTGTTTTAGTCCTAAGGGGCTGGGAAGAGGGATCACCTCAAACTTTTCATGCTCTAGACTGAGCGAGAGGATGCCTTTTTAGAAGTATTTGGGGAAAAGGTAATTGATCTTGAAATAGATGGCACCTTCGTTCGTGGATATGAAGACTCAAGATCAATGCAGTGCGGAGGGTCTTCTGCAGTGGCTCTCAAGAAGAGTCAACCCGAGGGTAAATATCTCGAAGCCTGCACTATAAGTTTTCTCTGAAAAATCAAGCCATCGGTAGAAATACCGTGCAGCTTTGTAAGCGTTACTCTGAAAACAAAACTGAATCCGACCTTCTGTGGGAAGAAGCCTCCAGGCAGCGTGCGATTTCTCCTGTGCGGGTTTGCACACTTTCAGGCTCGTGCATGTCTGAAGGGCGAGGGAGACCGTTGGGTGGGGTGGCCGCTGTCATACATCAGAGATTTTCTTGAACAATGGAACATAATCGCTGCTGTCTAGTGCTACTTCAAATATGTTGACCTTATTGGTCTTGAATGGCAGAAAAGCGACCTTAGGCGTTCTTTGACTGGTCAAGGTGTCGAGAAATAAAGGATGGACGGGAGAGTAGATCGTGCCATGACCTGCACACTGACTTGAATCTCAGAAGAGTTCGAAGAGGAAGTCTTGTCAGGATTTCATAGAAGAGGATGTCTTCGAGAATATTTGCAGAACAGCTCCTCCTCTTTTCTTGAGGACAATATCTGACTTGATGCTCTTTACCCATACTGTATGTATCTCTCTTTCCTCCCATAACAGCAAGAAAAAAAGGGAAAAATATCTCAGTTTGAGACAATCCTTGAAGAGGACAAAGATTTATATAAAGTATATGATATATGAGCCAGTTGTTCGCGGTAAAAGTCGGGATGATTGTCATTGATTTGAATTTGTTTACAGCTTCTTTTGCCTACAACAAAATTCAAAAGAAATTGCCTTTTATTTTAAAGTGCACAATGAAAATCAAAAGATTGCGACTTCTTCCTAAACAAACACGAGGATCTGTTATGTGAGGTCCCCGCTTGCGTGGAGTTCTTTGCTGTGCGGGGACTTTTGTGTCCGTGGACCAGCGCAATTCGAGGTAGAGACCAGGTTCACGGCTTCTGAGATGTAAAGGGCTCGTTTCAGAAAGAAGCCTTGCGAGGATCAACTCACGAAGGAGAGGAGATCGCTGTGGAGTGAGATCTAGGAGAAATCCTGGAGCTATCCACGAGATTAAGGCGAAGCTTAATCTAGAGGGTATCTGTGGTTGACCAATTCGGTTACCTTTGCTTATAGATCGGCGTCATTTGGACTTGTTCATGGGTGCTGGGCAGATGCGCCGATTACTCGTAGATCTCGCAAGAATTCTTGGTCCAGAGCTCTTCCAAATCACCAAAAATCCAAGCCTCAGGAAGCTTGAAATCCCCAAATCCAAGACTTTCAAAATCAGAAGTCCAACCCAAGAAGACCCTCCTCCCCATGCAAAAATGCGGCCCTTGGTGAGCCACCACCGGCTCCCACTGGCGAGGCACCTCGACCAAGTTGGCGAGTGGCTCGACCAAAGTGGTAGGAGCCTCCTCTTGTGCAGGGCACCTCGACAAGTTGGCAGGGGTGGCTCGACAGTAGGCCCGACCTCATTGGTGAGGCACCTCCTGAGTTGGTGGGGGTGGCGGCAAGTGGTGAAACCTGGCCACTTGGCGGGTGTGCCCTCGCCTCGATTCTTGCCGTTTCGGCGTCGTTCTCGCGTCGTTTCCGTTTCGTCTCGGTTTTCGGGTTCCGTCATTATTTGATTCGGAACTAATCCTTGGTTCGTTCCGGTTCAGCGGTCGAAATCCGATCATCGTTCGAGTCCTTAAGTCGAGTGCTTGTGGCTTACTTGAGTTTGGTTGGGTTCGCGTCTCAACCGTTTGATGTCCATTATCATTCGATGGGTGCGTCATTCGCCGACTCCTCGTCCGCGAGTTGGTTTCGGGACCTTGTAAGCATTTTCCACCACAGATACCCTCCAAAGCGTCTCGGTCGATTCTTAATGAGTGCGGGATGCTGGACATGATGTTCGGCCTTGATCGGTGAGGGTCCCAAAGATAGCTTCAAATCTTCGATTCTTCGAGATCATCGTTCTTTGTAGGATTCTGATAAGCTCCGGTGCTGCATTTATTGTCGACCGCTTGTTATCTTGACTTCGAAGGTGGTGGGTGAGTTTGTTTGTAACTTCGTGTCGGTTGGTCGTTGTTAACCATCGATTTTGGACTTCTCCGGTATGTCGTGAACTCCTTGTTGGCAGCGCGTTGGGCGTGTCGAATACATGGAATTTCATAACCATCACTCGGCTAATTCCTCCATCATGGCGTGTCTTTGTTGGTTTAACTACAGGGAGGATATGATTATCCGATGTCAACATGACTTTCCTCCTCATCAGTTATCCTTCTCTTGGAGATTATGGTGGGAGGAAATTAAGAACTCGAGTTATCCTAAGAATATGGATTTATTCTCGGGAACTCCTCGTTGAAATTTTGGAAATAGTTTATACCGTAATCCTAGTGGGGTAGGATTGGGCGTGTTGATCGTCGATGCAATCCATACGATCGATTATCCCTAGAATATTTTTGTGAAAATATTCTTGAGGAACTCGATAAATTGGGAAGCGGTTTATACTAGTAATCCTAGTTGGGTAGGATTAGGCGAGCGTTGATAAATGCGATGCAATCATACGATCGAGTTATCCTAAGAATATTTTTGTGAAAATATTCTTAAAGGCTCTCGATAAATTAGGAAGCTTGATTTTATATAATCCTAGTTGGAGTAGGATTAGTGACCTTGGCGTTGATCGTGTCGATGCAATGCGATCGAGTTATCCTTAAGAATATTTTTGTGAAAATATTCTTCCGAACTTCTCGATAAATTAGGAAACGGTTTATATCGTAATCCTAGTTGGGTAGGATTAGGCGGCGCGTTGATCGGCGTCGATGCAATCCTTACGATCGAGTTATCCTTAGAATATTTTTGTGAAAATATTCCGAGAACTTCGATAAATTGGGAAGCGGTTTATACTGTAATCCTAGTTGGGTAGGATTAGGCGGCGCGTTGATGGCGTCGATGCAATCCCGCGATCGAGTTATCCTAGGAATATTTTTGTGAAAATATTCTTAGGAACTTCGATAAATTAGGAAGCGGTTTATACTCGTAATCCTAGTTGGGTAGGATTAGGCGTTGGTGGCGTCGATGCAATCCGCCGTCAGTTATCCAAGAATATTTTTGTGAAAATATTCTTAGGGAACTTCGATAAATTAGAGCGCGGTTTATACCGTAATCCTAGTTGGAGTAGGATTAGGCGGACGTTGATCGTCGTGCAATCCATGCGTCGATTATCCTAAGAATATTTTTTAGAAAACATTCTTAGAACTTCTCGATAAATTAGGAAGCAGTTTATACTGTAATCCTAGTTGGGTAGGATTAGGCGTTGTTGATCGGCGTCGATGCAATCCGCCGATCGAGTTATCCTAAGAATATTTTTGTGAAAATATTCTTAGGGCTCTCGATAAATTAGGAAGCGGTTTATACCGTAATCCTAGTTGGAGTAGGATTAGCGTTGATGCGTCGATGCAATCCGCCGATCGAGTTATCCTAAGAATATTTTTGTGAAAACATTCTTCGGGAACTCTCGATAAATTAGGAAGCGGTTTATACTGCGTATCCTAGTTGGGTAGGATTGGCGTTGATGGCGTCGATGCAATCCGCCCGATCGAGTTATCCTAAGAATATTTTTTGTGAAAATATTCTTAGGGAACTTCGATAAATTAGGAAGCGGTTTATACTCGTAATCCCTGGATTAGGATAAGTCGTTGATCAATCGATTATCCTGAAAATATATTTGTGAAAATACTTCGATAAATTAGGAAGCGATTTATACTCGTAATCCTAGTTGGAGTAGGATTAGTACGGCGTTGTTGATGGCGTGTGCAATCCATACGATCGAGTTATCCTAAGAATATTTTTTGTGAAAATATTCTTCGGAACTTCTCGATAAATTGGGAAGCGGTTTATACTCGTAATCCTAGTTGGAGTAGGATTGGCGACGTTGATGTCGATGCAATCCGCCGATCGAGTTATCCTAAGAATATTTTTGTGAAAATATTCTTCCGGAACTTCGATAAATTAGGAAGCAGTTTATACTCGTAATCCTAGTTGGAGTAGGATTAGGCGAGCGTTGATGGCGTCGATGCAATCGCGATCGAGTTATCCTAAGAATATTTTTGTGAAAATATTCTTGAACTTCGATAAATTAGGAAGCGGTTTATACTCGTAATCCTAGTTGGAGTAGGATTAGGCGCGTTGATCGTCGATGCAATCCGCCGATCGAGTTATCCTAAGAATATTTTTGTGAAAATATTCTTAGGAACTTCTCGATAAATTAGGAAGCAGTTTATACTCGTAATCCTAGTTGGAGTAGGATTAGGCGGCGTTGATCGGCGTCGATGCAATCATGAGGTGTTATCTGCCGAATAAATCTTGAATTTTCCAAATATAGCGGAGGGAGTAGGGGTCAATCAGCGGACTGATTTGGCCATCTTGACATCGAATAAGATTCAATTAGGACTCCTAATTAGGGGCTGATTAGAGTCCTAATTAGAATTGATTTGGACTCCAATTAAATTCCTACTTCTTGCCAAATAGGAGTCCTTGTTCAAAGGATTGGGTGCATATGGGGATGTTATAAATACCCACAAGGCCTCTTTCTTGACCTAGGCGGCCCCCATGTGCTCTCTCTCTCTTGTTTTCATCTAAGCTTCGTAGTCTTATTTCCTTGATCAACGAGGTATGTGTCGAGGGTTTTGTAAATTCTTTTCTCTTCTTCTTTTTCTTTTTTCTTCTGTGCATCACGGTGGCGGACCGCGAGCGGCCGTGAGCGTGGCGGCCGCGGCAATGTGGCGACAGTGGCCCTGAATCTTAGCCATTGTAGCTTAACAATGGCGCCAGCGTTAAACGCTGGCTCAATTCTTCAAGCGCTGACTTCATATTGCGGCCCTTCAGTCAGCCAAGCGCTAGCCATGAAGCTGGCCTTCGGTCAGCTAAGCGCTGGCCCATGGTAAGCCTTCAGTGTCAGCTGGCGCTAACCCGTAATTGCTTCCTTCAGTATTGTCGCTGGCTCGATCCCAGTAAGGCCGTTGGTCAAATCAATTCTGGGGCGCACCCGGTCGTGGTTGGCTTGACATGACGGGTCTTCTTTGATGCCTTTTTGATTTTTATTTGCATATCGACTTTATTTGTCTTCTTTGCGGTTTCGATGTGCGTCGGGGATCCAGCGTTCAGAGTCGATCAACTTCGCCGCGTGGCGTGAATGCGCCTCCTTCTTTCGGTGGTGCCGGCGTCATCATATTCTCATACATATATCGTTGTATCCGCTTTGTTCTCCTGGCGATTGGGAAGAGGAAATCCTCCTTTGTGGGGATCGGCGCTTCAGGTGTGTGCGTTAGTTATGACCCAGCCGTTCTCCTTTGTGGCGATTGGGAAGAGAGATTCTCCCGTGAGGATTGAGGCTTCAAAAATCACCGTCGATGTTTTTAGCGGGGCGATTTCACACGTACTCTTGCTTAGGTAGAGCGGGATATATATTGTGCTTTGTTTACCGACTATATTTATCGTTCTCGGGTATTTATCTGGATGAAATCGTCATACCGATATAAGGTAAATGACTCAATCTCATGGGTTTGAGAGAGTTCTCGCCTTATCTTTTCCTTTTCAAGATATTCCTCCTAAATGATCTGTTAACCCTTTGTTCTCTTGTGGTGGCGGATGCTCAGATGATTAGTCTGCTTGAAGGCTCAAATGTCAAGTCTCGATTCTTAAGGTCATCGGAAGACCTCTTTCCCCAGGAAGCGAACGCGTGGCCGAACACCGCATGAGGAAGAAACATGGCTGAGCCTACTATCATAATTTGGGATGGGAGGAGCCGATCTCGAAGCACACGCCGATTATCCTATGCCTCGAGAGGGATGTAGCTTTCTTGGTAGATGGAGAGGAAACGTCGCGCGTGGAAGAAGTTAGAGGGTACCTTCATGACTAAGAGTCTAACTAACCGATCTACTTAAAATCCAAATTGTATACTTGCAAGATGGAGGAGGGCTCATCAATCCGGGAACACATCAACAAGTTTGATAGGATCATATCGATTTGAAAGACATAGATGTTAAAGTAGGAGACGAGGATCAGCGCTTCTACTACTGTCAAGTCTTATGAGAACCCGTGCAAACACCGAGGCTTGTGGGAGAAAATCAAGATGGATGAGACTAGAACAGACTTCTAGCGACGATCTTCGAAGATCGCAACTAGTGACATGGCTAATCGGGCGTAACAGGAACAAGCGCAGGATTGTTTGCAAGAGGAAGGAGCAATGAGCGGGAAAGGCAAGGGAGGAAAGTCTAGATCTAAATCAAGACCTCTTGCGGGAAAAGGATGTTTCAAGCGCGTGAAGCGGGCATTTCAAAGTCGACCGTCCAAATAAGAGAGTAGGTGGAAAGAAGAACAACAACAAGACCGAGAGGAGAGAGGGCAAGGAAGAAGCGAGCTACGCTTCGAGGAAGGGAGCGAGGAATGCTATGTCGCCACGTGGCGAGGAGATCTCCCGAAGTGGATACTTGATTCGTTGCTCTTACCATATGTGTCCAAATAGGAAGTGGTTTACTACCTACGAGGCATTGATGGTGGAACTGTATTGATGGGGAATAACCATGCTTGTAAAACAAGTGGGGCTAGGTAATATCAAAATCAAGATGCATGATGGAGTGGTTCGAACCTTGACGGATGTGAGGCATGTTCCCGACTTGCGGAAGAATCTTATCTCGGCTGGTGCTTTGACCTCGGTGGTTGCGGATTGTGACGAAAACGGAGTGAAGAAGGTTGTTCGTGGTTCCTTAGTAGTGATGAAGGGTGTTCACACGGTAATCTATATACTCTCTCGCAACACGCGATGTGGAGATGCGGGTTGAACCGGAAGGAAGTGGTGGAGACCCATGTGAGCACACGCGGTTATGGCATAAGGCGCTGGGCATATGTCGAGAAGGGTCTAGTTCGCTGGTAAAGAGGGTCCGTGAAGAATCAAGGAACCTAGCATGGATTTTTATGGTGTGTGTATGGAAAGTCACACGGTCAAGTTTCAACAGCAAGTCTAAGAGCGAGGGATACTAGATTATGTGCACACGGATGTTTGGGGTCCGGCCGACAACTTCCAAGGGTGGTTCCGTATTATGTCTCGCTTATAGATGATTATTCTAGGTATGCTTGGATTTACTCAAGCACAAGAATGAGGTGTTCGAGACATTCAAGAAGTGGAGAACAATGGTTGAGAACAGACAGAAAGAAATTGAAGACGCCGAGATCCGATAATAACGGCACAGAGTATACGATGGTGCTTTCAAGGAGTTCTGTGATCGAGGGAATTGTTCGACACCGACAACCGTCTACACCACGCCAGTAATGGGTCGCGAGATCGAACCTAACACCGCGGAAAAGGCGTGAGTATGCGATCTTATGCGTGATTGGGCAACGAATGGGCGTAAGGCTGCCACTTTGTTACATTGTGAACCGCTCACCACATTCGACATTGATGGTGATACACCATATAGGGTGTGGTCGAGGAGCGCATTATGATAGGCTCGTAATTTCTGATGTACCCTACTATCACGCCAACGGGGAAAGCTTGACGCGAGGCCAAGAAGGCAATATTCTTGGGATATGCAAAGGGCGAAGGGCTATCGCCTTTGGTGTACGGAAGATTCAAAGTTCGTGATCGCCAGGATGTTACCTTTGATGAGAAATCCATGATTGCTGAGGCCCAAGGATGATGGTGTTATGACCGGTGAGACTTCTAAGTCTCGTGTTATTGAAATAGAACCTAAAGACCAACTAGGTTCTAATCGCTCAAGTGGGAAGTCGTAGATGATGAGCTTGAGCAGAGGAGGTTCAACAGAAAATACACGTGCACTACAACAACAGCCACTGTGGATAATTTGGCTTCCACTAGGCCAAAGCGAGCATACAAGCTGTATCAAGCCGGGGCTGATCAACCCTAAAGCACTATGGGCGTGCTAATATGGTTGAATACGACTCTCGGTGGAGGAGGACGCCGGTCTCTTCAAGGAAGCTATTCGGACAAGGATAGTGAGAGTTGGTTGGTCATGGAGGAAGAGATGAAATCTCTGAAGAACCAAACATGGGAGGTGGTCCCATTGCCCGTAGGAAGAAAAGCTATTGGTTGTAAGTGGGTGTTTAAAAGAAAGGAAGATCTTTCGAGCCTCGGTGTAAGATACAAGGCGAGGCTAGTGGCTAAGGGTTTTGCAATGTAAAGAGGGTGTGGATTACAATGATATTTTCTCCCGTGGTGAAACATACTTCTATTCGGGTGCTATTGAGTATTGTTGCTCATGGTGATTTTGAGTCGATCAACTCGATGTTAAAACGCCTTCTTGCACGGAGACTTGGATGAAGAGATCTACATGCATCAACCCGAGGGCTACAAGGTTGAGGATAAGGAGAATCATGTGTGTCGCTTTGAGGAAGTCACCGTGATGGATTAAAGCAATTCCCCAGCGGTGGCAAGCGATTTGACTCCTTCATGCCGAGGCATGGGTTTTCCGGCGCATCATGATTGTTGTGTTTACATTCTGAAGTCATGAGGTAATTTTATCTATCTTCTTTATATGTGGATGACATGCTTATTGCTTCTAAGAGCAGGGTGGAGATAGATAGGTTGAAATCTCAACTTGGTGAAGAGTTCGAGATGAAGGACATGTGCCGCTAGGAAAATACCGGTATGGAGATTAGAAGAGAGCGCTAATCGACGATTGTTCTTGAGAAGGGCTACATAGAGCCGGTGATCGGAGGTCGGGATGCAAAGTGCTAAGTCGGTGGTGACTCCATCGCTCCACACTTTAGGCTTCGGTAATCAATCTCCCACTACAAATGAAGAGAAGGCGACATGGAGCTGTTCCTATGCTAGTGCAGTTGGCGCTTTAATGTATGCAATGGTGTATACCGCATATTTCACAGCGGTCAGTGTGGTCGAGATTCATGGCTTAATCCGGAAAGGCGACCGGGAAGCAGTGAAGTGGGTCCTCGTGTACTTAAAGGGTACAGCTGATACCGGTCTGTTTTGGTGGAGAAACATGTCGATTGACGGGTTTGTGGACTCGACATGGGCGATCTAGATAGACGACGATCTACTACGGGTTATGTATTCAAGATACATGGGCTCGCTTAGTCGATCGATGTTGCGGTGCTGCTGGCATCTTACTACAGAGGCCGAGTACATGGCCATGGCGAGGGAGTGAAGGAAGCATTGTGGTTGTGGGGTCTTCTAGACGATTTGGGGATTGAGCAGAAAACGGAACTTGTGGTGTGACAAATGTGAGTGCAATTCACTGGCGAAGAATCAGTTCATCATGCTCGCACTCAAGCATATTGATGTCGTATCATTTTGCGGGATGTCATAGAGGGAGGTGATATTTCTCTCATGAAGGTGCACACTAATGAGAATCCCGGACATGTTAACCAAGGTGGTCGTCAGGTAGTAAGTTTAAGCATTGCTTAGATTTGCTTCATATCGCCTCTTGTTGATTTGCCCAAGAGGGGTACATCTTCGGGCTGTAATGGGTAAGGTGGAGAAGATTTGAGGTGAACTACGGTGAGCTTGATCCCTGGAGGGCACGTAGGCGTCGGGTGTAGTGACGCACCGGATTGGCCCTGATTGGCTAATGGTGATCTCTAGATGTTCTTGGTGTTCTTCGTGTTCGCCCAAATTTGAGGTAAATCAAATGATGTACGAGGTGGAGAATTGTAGAACATGCACAAAAACATGCACAAGACAGCAAGTTCGAGTCGACTACTAGGTATTGTAGTCGACTAATCCGCAATGACGAAAACGATTTTCGGCCGAACAGAGTAGTCGACTAATCCGGTAGTAGTCGACTAACTGCTGCATCTACGTAGGTGTGTTTCTGGTTGTCCGATAGTAGTCGACTAATGCTGTAGAATGACCACTCCATATGAGTAGTCGACTAACTAAGTAGTAGTCGACTAATCTGGCAGATTCAAAACGGGTTTTGGTTTTAAACCCTCGCTTAGAGTTTATATATAACCCTAAACCTCGATTATTTGGAAGTTAAGAAGCACGCTTTGGAGCGCCTTTGAGAGAGTTTTGGTGCATCTTTGGAGAGGAGATCTTTGAGAGATTGAGAGGTTTGTTTTAGGGTTTCTTTGTGAGAACTTGTAATCCTAATTTGTATCTCTTTCTATTAGTGAAAATTCCTTACCTCCGTGGACGTAGGCAACTTGTCAACCATGAAATCTCGTGGTCTTTACTTTTATTGTGTTTTTTATCGCTGTGGTGGCTCGACGGTTCATCCGCTACCAACAATATAACATAGGTAATAAGGGTATAAAATGTAATTAAAATGTGATAATCAAATATTTTCTGAAAGTTTTCTTCAAAGTTTTTGAGTTCACTATCCATTATAGTTGCATGTAAATTTGAATTAAGGCTCTTCGTATATTTTTTTAGGCGAGATCTACAAGAAAAGAGTGGTGGACAGCCTACTATAGCAATGGTTTGCTTCAATATCTCACAGAAACCCTCCTTATATAACTCAAACATGAATGAACCAAATGTTACTAATGTCACACAGCATTTATAAATATCAGTAGACTCCTATATAGAGTTTATTGTAAATGAACGAATAGGCTTAGCGATGAGTCTTCAAGCAAAATGACTAACCATTCACATGAACAGTATGATAGTCTCTGAAATGAATTTTCATGCAAAATGACTAGCCATTCACAAAAATAAAATGACTTATATTTTCTATCCATTCTGAGGAGGGAACCTTCTACTAGAAAAAATTTAACTAAGCTTGGCTTATTTTTCAAAGTCTAAGACAAAACCTAACTCCTCAAACACATTTTCCATTATCTTGCTCATACTGTATAACATACTATGGTATATGCATATTTCTGTTCTCTACCACAAGCATTATCCCCATCGTAACCGCTGTAAAATGAGCTTATGAGCTACAACTGTAGCCCAATTATTGGTAAATCATATGAAAATAATTGTTAGATGCAAACTCTGGTAAACATATAATATGCACATAACAACACAAATCATAATGTATCATTTCCCATACATATAAGATTACAATCCTGATCTCCTCCCCAAAAATTTCCAAACCAAAACAAACCTTGTTCTAACAACTCCTCCAACACCTGTTCATCCTCTACCTTAAAACTTGTCTCAACAACACTACTCCTTCCTTCAAGAACAACAACACATTCCCTTTCACCCTCTCCTTTTTCCATTTTTCTCCGACGTTTCCTCTCCCAAATAATCCTCTTCATCTTCTTCGATAATCTCTTTGGCAATAAGAACACGATGAAAACCGTAATTTGCACGAGCATGAACGGGCAACAACAGCATATAACGGTGCAATCTGCCAGCAAGCCGAAGTTCTTCCTCCATTGTTGACATCGCAAGAAGAGAAGAGAGAAGAGGGAGGAGAGATTTGAATGAGAGGCATTGGTTAATAAAAGGAAATGTTGGTTGAGTGCAAGGAAGTGCATTGGCTTGTCAGGAGTGTTGCACAAGTAACTTACAAGGAGAGCAGAGAATCTTTGCAGGTATTGCTTCAAGCCAAAATAGACCAAAGCTTGATTAGGGATGAATCAATTATAGCTCATTTTGATCATTCAACCATATACACAGAGAAGGCACCCATGAAAGAACTATAATCTTTTATCTTCAACTTGATTTCTGGTAACATAAATCTTGGATACAAAAAGAAGCAAAGATTGCGGAGCTTTCATACATCTGAAGAGCAAGGCTCCAAAGTTGCTCGTGAAACAATATAAAGTTTCAAAAGGAAGTAACATTTCAATAACAGAAGAAAACAGTAACCGAAACCTTACCTCACAAAGTATATTCAGCAATAAACAGACATGAGCAAGTACCTAAGAAAGATTTTGACTTCCTTTCAATATAAATCTTAGAGAAATGTTTATCAGAGAGATCTATTGATGTTTCGAAATTTCTACTTCTTCAATCTAGATCTGAGAAGAATTTACAAGAGAACAATCTTTAAATAGAAATAAACAATCTCAGAATTTACAAGAGAACAATCTTTAAATAGAAATAAACAATCTTCCTGTAATACACACCAAAAACAAAAGAATTTATTCGTTTCAAGAAAAATAGTGGAATTAGCCCTAAAACATTACAGTTCACAAAAATAATCTGCCTACTTGTTCTGCTGAGGCTGCTGAAATTAGTGAAACAACTACCATAATCGTGGCTTCCAAAAGTCATCCTCAGAAATAATCTAATTTCTGCAGATTGTGCAGAAAAATGCGCGCACTTTGGCTAGGTTTAATACCATTACTCAAATCAATGTCGGTCCTCGCTTATGAAACCATTAATACTATGCGTGTTGTACCTTGACAGGTAATAGACTCTCTCCTGCAGCAAACGAGTTCACATTTTAAGTCCTAAAGTTTCACACAGACGATCAAAATGTAGTGGGCTCCTCTATTTGTCTTGAAATTTATGCATGGTGTACTACTTTTTTTGTTACCATTTTTGTAGTCAAAGGATCCACTTTATCATGACTTAATCTAGTATTAGAACTCAGTTAGCACTAAATTATAATAGATTAAAAGTTTAGACAGCTTCTAACAGGCCATAAAATAGAATTCAACAGCAGTGAGCACTATGAAGAACAGAAACATAACACAATTTGAGGCTTCAAAACTCAAAGTTGAGATAAATAAAGTATATACCTCCTAGGGTTCAAAGTCTTCCTGAGCCGTTGATTCAGCAACCTATACAAACTTCAGGGCTATCTATAGTCTCACCAAATGAAGGGAAATATGACAGACTAAAATTAAAACAATGCCCATTTTATGTAGTAAATGAACAATGACCAATAGACAAATAACTAAATAACCAGTTTGGCCAATTAATGTGATATCCAGCTCGAATTTGACGGAAAACCACAAATAGTACAAATTAACCCTTAAAATATTTCAAATATAAAAACAAAAAGGGATTTTCACTGATTTTACAGTAAAGTAACAAAAAGGAAACAATTATCAGTTATGGCATACAGGTGCAACTAACAATTTGTTGATTTGACCCACCAAGGATGACCCGGAAGGTTGGGAGGTTCCAATTTAGCTCCCATGGTCTTGGGCTCAATGTCGGGCTGGGTTACCAACAAAGAATAATAACAATAATTTGTTGATTCGTTGACTACAAATCCTAAGCTAGGAAATATACCCCTGAAAATCTAGCAAGCATACAAAGCTCCACCATGCAAATTAATAAACAGTTGCATAACCACAAGATGTGAATCAAACCATTAAGCTAGAGCCATAAGATGTGAATCAAACCATCCTGCCAAATACTATGATATATCGAGAAGTTGCTGATACATAACTCACAGCAAGAAACATAAAGAGAAAGTTTCATTCATTTCCTAATAATAATCAATTTGAGAAGCCTCTCAGCCTGTCTTTGAGATTACTGTACACTTTTTCGTCCCTAAGATGGAAGGAAAACAAAGAATTTTTTGGAGATAGGTTGTTCCACCTACGCACCCTATACGACCAACCTTGGTATAGATACAAGGCTCTCCACATAACTGAACACTTGGAATACAGCCCTTGATCTCTTCCCGGCTAAAAGAATCGCGTGTCTTATTGATTTGGTTTTAGGATCATAATATACAAGCCTCTTATTGATATAATCATCTACATACATCAATAATTTTCCACAGCTCACATGAAGGAGATCCAAATCCCTTACTCGATCAAGCTGGTTCAAAGTCCTGGGCTCATGAACACCGCCACTATGAAATTCTATGTTGTAGATATGTTCCCATGTATTTCCTTTGTACATCCATATATCAAACTTGTCACAGTACCAATATTTATCGACAAAGCATAAGTTACCCTCCAACTGCTGCAGTTCATAATGTGTCGATCTTGTTTTAGTCCTAAGGGGGCTGGGAAGAGGGATCACCTCAAACTTTTCATGCTCTAGACTGAACGAGAGGATGCCTTTTTCGAAGTATTTGGGGAAAAGGTAATTGATCTTGAAATAGATGGCACCTTCGTTCGTGGATATCGGCCAAGACTCAAGATCAATCGGGTACGGAGGGTCTTCTGCCGTGGCTCTCCAAGAAGAGTCAACCCCGAGGGTAAATATCTCAAGCCTGCACTATAAGTTTTCTGAAAATCAAGCCATCGGTAGAAATACCGCAGCTTTGTAGACGCGAGCACGCTAAACAAAACTGAATCCGACCTTCTGTGGAAGGCGCCTCCAGGCACGCTGCATCGATTTCTCCTGTAAACGGGTTGCACACTTTCAGGCTCGTGCATGTCTGAAGGACGAGGAGACCGGAGGGGTGGCCGCTGCAATCGCACATCAGAGAATTTTCTTCGAACAATGGAACATAATCGCTGCTGTCTAGTGCTACTTCAAATATGTTGACCTTATTGGTCTTGAATGGCAGAAAGGCGACCTTTAGGGCGCTTTGACTGGTCAAGGTGTCGAAATAAAGGATGGACGGGAGAGTAGATCGTGCCATGACCTGCACACTGACTTGAATCTCAGAAGAGTTCAAGAGGAAGTCTTGTCAGGATTTCATAGAAGAGGATGTCTTCGAATATTTGCAGAACAGCTCCTCCTCTTTTCTTGAGGACAATATCTGACTTGATGCTCTTTACCCATACTGTATGTATCTCTCTTTCCTCCCATAACAGCAAGAAAAAGGGAAAAATATCTCAGTTTGAGACAATCCTTGAAGAGGACAAAGATTTATATAAAGTATATGATATATGAGCCAGCTTGTTCATGGTAAAAGTCGGATGATTGTCATTGATTTGAATTTGTTTACAGTTTTTGCCTACAACAAAATTCAAAAGAAATTGCCTTTTATTTTAAGGCGCATAATGAAAATCAAAAGATTGCGACTTCTTCCTAAACAAACACGAGGATCTCTCTATGTCGAGGTCCTCGCTATGGGTTCTTTGCCTGCGGGACTTTTGTGTCCGTGGACCATCCAATAATTCCGATCCGTAGAGACCCGTTCTCGAACTACAGATGTAAGGGGCTCGCTTCACGAAGGAACGAAGCTCGAGGGATCACACTCACGAAGGAGAGGATCGCCGAGGGTGAGATCTACTAGGAGAAATCACAAGCTATCCTCGAGATTAAGACGGCTTAATCTAGAGGGTATCTCAGAGTTCGACCACCGGTTACCTTTTGCTTATAGATCCGACGCCGATCGACTTGAGCTCACGGGCTCTGAACCGCACCGATTACCAGATCTCGCAAGAATTCTTAAGTCCGAAGCTCTTCCAAATCACAAAAATCCAAGCCTCCTAAGCCTTGAAATCCCCCAAATCCAAGACTTTCAAAACCAAGTCCAACCAGACCCTCCCTATTTATACAAAATGCGCGAAGGGGTGCTCGCCACTTGGTCGAGCCACCTCTACCACTTCAGCCGAGGCACCTCTAGTTGCCGAGGTGGTTCTACCAAGGCCGAGCCTCTTCACTGTTGGCACTCGCTGAAAGTCCGAGGTGGCTCTACCAAAGTGGCCGAGCCTCCCATTTGTCGAGCACCTCGCCAATTGGCCGAGGTGGCTCGCCAGTGGCCGAGCCACCTTGGCCACTGGCCGAGGTGTCGCCGCCTCGATTCTTCCGCTGGCTGCTTCCGCTTTGCCCGGCTTTCGTCTCGCTCGGTTCCGCCTCAGATTTGATTCCGAACTAACTTTGGTCGCTCCGTTCAACGGTCCCGGAATCCGATCATCCGCTCGAAGTCCGCTTAAGTCGTTTTGACGCTGGCGAAGTTTGCCGCCGGGTTCGCGCCTCAACCGCTTGATGTCCGTATTCGATGGGTCATTACTGCCACGAAGTTGGTTTCGACTTTGTAAGCATTTTTCAACGCCACAGATATTCCTCCAAAGCGCCTCACCGATTTTAATGAGTCCGATGGACATGATGGTTCCCTTTACCGGCCGAGGGTCCCAAAAGATAGCTTCAAATCTTCGATTCTTTCGCATCATCCAGCTTTGTAGGATTCCCCGATAAGCTCACGGTGCCGTGCATTTATTGTCCGACCGCTTGTTATCTTGACTAAGCCGTGGGTGAGTTTTGTTTGTAACTCGTGTCGCTGGTCGTTTGACTAACCATCGATTTTTGACTTCTCCGTATGTCGGCGAACTCCTTGTTGGCAACGCTATCGTGGTCAATACATGGAATTTCATAACCATCACTCGGCAATTCTCCATCATGACGCAGGCCGTTGGTTTAACTACGCGGAGGATATGATTATCCGATGTCAACATGACTTTCACCTCATCGATTATCCTCTTGGAGATTATGGGAGGAAATTATACACCGAAGTTATCCTTAAGAATATGGATTTATTCTCCAGAACTCCTCGCTGAAATTTTGGAAATAGTTTATACCGTAATCCTAGTCGGAGTAGGATTACTGACGCTGATCGGCCGATGCAATCCGCGACGATCGAAGTTATCCCTAAGAATATTTTGTGAAAATATTCTTCCTGAACTTCGATAAATTGGGAAACAGCTTTATACCGTAATCCTAGTTGAGTAGGATTAGCACGCCTGATAGGCGCCGATGCATCCAAGACGATCGAAGTTATCCCTAAGAATATTTTTGTGAAAATATTTTCCCGAACTTCTCGATAAATTAGGAAACAGCTATACTGTAATCCTAGTGGAGTAGGATTAGGCGACGCTGCTGATCGGCGCCGATGCAATCCGCGACGATCGAAGTTATCCTTAAGAATATTTTTGTGAAAATATTCTTCCCGAACTTCGATAAATTAGGAAACAGCTTTATACTGTAATCCTAGTTGAGTAGGATTAGGCGACGCTGATCGGCGCCGATGCAATCCAAGACGATCGAAAGTTATCCTTAAGAATATTTTTGTGAAAATATTCTTCCGAACTTTCGATAAATTGGGAAACAGCTTATACCGTAATCCTAGTTGTAGGATTAGGCGACGCCGCTGATCGCGCCGATGCATCCGCAGACGATCGAAGTTATCCCTAGGAATATATTTTTGTGAAAATATTCTTCCGAACTTCTCATATTAGGAAACAGCTTATACCGTAATCCTAGTTGAGTAGGATTAGGCGACGCTGATCTACGGCCGATGCAATCCCACCGATCGAAGTTATCCCTAAGAATATTTTGTGAAAATATTCTTCCGAACTTCTCGATAAATTAGGAAACGCTTTATACCGTAATCCTAGTTGGAGTAGGATTAGCGACGCTGATCGCCGATGCATCCGCCTGATCGAAGTTATCCCTAAGAATATTTTTGTGAAAACATTCTTCCTGAACTTCTCGATAAATTAGGAAACAGCTTTATACTGTGAATCCTAGTTGGAGTAGGATTAGGCGACGCTGATTGATCGCCGATGCAACTACCGATCGAAGTTATCCTAAGAATATTTTTTTGTGAAAATATTCTTCCTGAACTTCTCGAAATTAGGAAACAGCTTATACCGTAATCCTAGTTGAGTAGGATTTATTACGCTGATCGGCGCCGATGCATCCGACGATCGAAGTTATCCCTAAGAATATTTTTGTGAAAATATTCTTCCTGAACTCGATAAATTAGGAAACAGCTTTATACTGTAATCCTAGTTGGAGTAGGATTAGGCGACGCTGGATCGCGCCGATGCAACCGACGATCGAAGTTATCCCTAAGAATATTTTTTGTGAAAATATTCTTCCGAACTTCTCGATAAATTGGGAAACAGTTATACCGTAATCCTAGTTGGAGTAGGATTAGGCGACGCGCTGATCGGCCGATGCATCTCCCGATCGAAGTTATCCCTAAGAATTTTTTGTGAAAATATTCTTCCGGAACTTCGATAAATTAGGAAACAGTTTATACTGTAATCCTAGTTGAGTAGGATTAGCCGCTGATCGGGCGCCGATGCAATCCGGGTGTTATCCTCGCCAATAAATCTTCTAATTTTTCCAAATATAGCGGAGGGAGTAGGGTCAATCAACGGACTGATTTGACGCCATCTTGACATCCTAACAAGATTCCACTAGGACTCCTAATTAGGGCTGATTAGAGTCCTAATTAGAATTGATTTGACTCCATTAGAATTCCTACTTCTTGCCAAATAGGAGTCCTTGTTCCAAGAGGATTGGGTGCATATGGGGATGTTATAAATACCCACAAGGCCTCTTTCTTCCTAACCTGGCCGCCCCCGTTTCTCTCTCTTGTTTTCATCTCGCCTTTATTTCCTTCGATCAACGATATGTGTACGAGGGTTTTGTAAATTCTTTTCTTCTTTCTTTTTTCTTCGCATGCAGTGACGCACCGCGAGGGGAGACGACCGTGGCGGGCGGCGAAGCGCTGGCAAAGCATAAGGAAGCGGCCAGCGGCGGCGCTGCGGATGCGCTGGCGCTACAGAAGGGCTGACGGCGCTGCTTGGCATAGCCGGTGTTCGGCTGGTTGGCGCCTGATCATGGCGGGCGCCATTGGCGCCTGCCTGCCACGCTGGTCATTGGCGCTTCGCTGGGTTGGCGCTTCGTCATTGGCGCTTCGCTCATGGCCATGCTGGTCGCTGGTCACTGTTTTGCCGCTAGCCTTGTCGTCCAAATCTGGTCGCCGGTGTAATCATCGTGGGTTGACGAGCCGCGACGGTCTTTGATGCCTTTGTTGATTTCGACGATATCCGACTTTATTTGTCTTTTGCGCTTCCGATGTCGCCAGATCACGATTCGAGGAGCCGATCAATCCCGCGACGGCGCTGAATGCACGCCTTCTTTCTTTGCAGCGCCACCGCCATCATATTCTCATACATATCCGAAGTATCCCCGCTTTGTTCTCCTTTGTGAGGCGATTGGGAAGAGCCGAAATCCTCCTTTGTGGGGATCGACGCTTCAGATTGTGCACGCTCGCTATGACCCCGCCGTTCTCCTTTGAGGACATTGGGAAGAGCCGAGATTCTCCTTCGTGGGATTGAGGCTTCAAAAATCACCCGCTCTCGATGTTTTAACGGAGCCATTTCACACCGCACTTTTGCTTCGTGGAACGGGATATATATTGTCGCTTTGTTTACACGACTATATTCATCGCTCCGGGTATTTAATGATGAAATCGCCATACCTGCTATAAGGTCGCGGACTCAATCTCATGGGTTTCGAGAAGTTTCTACTTTATACCGCTTTTTTTTCAAGATATTCCTCCTAAATGATCTGTTAATCCTTTGTTCTCTTGTGGTAGGCGGATGTTCATGATTATTCGCCTACTTGGCTCCAAATGTCAAGTTCGATTCTTAAGGTCATCCTGAGAAGACCTCTTTCCACCAGGAAGCGAACCGCCAGTGGTTAACACCCCCAGGAAGAAACCCGCTGGCTCGAGCCTACTATCATAATTTCGATGACGAAGTTTGAGGGATCGTTTCATCATCCGCTTCCACCGCCCCTTTGCAGCCTCTGGCCGAACCGGATTTCCGACCCTTCGAGTATGGGCGGAGGCCCTGTGTTAATCTTGACGACCACTTCCACGAATTCAACCTATTGCCGAGATTGCCCCGGCCAAAAATCGCCCTCGACTCAGCCGGATGGGTCTCCTTCACCTGGAGAATGGTTTGAAGCAGCGATCTCTATTATCGAGGCATGGGCGATTTTTATGGTCTTCTCGCCCATTCATATTGAGTATCTTGGAGGAAATTCAAATGCGGTTGTGGCTCCCTACCAGTTAATCGCTGTGAGCAAAGCTCACTAGTCGGCTAACTCTTGCATACCGTGGTGGATGATTTAGCCTTTTTGAACCGTGACGATGAGGTGATGCGACTCGTCGACGGCTCTGATCAAGGCTTCCGTGAACGCCGCTCTTCAGAGGAGAATATCGAGCAAGAGGTCATCTTTGGGAACTCATATGAGCGATGCCTTCGCTTTAAATAAGAAGATAAATGCGCATCATGCCTATGTCAACGCATGAATCGACTGCTCAAGGGAGAAGACGTTGAAGGATTTCACGCGGAGTGCGCGAGTCCGTGATCGCCATCAACGCCGGTGAAACAAGTCCTCGAGTGGTGATGGAACATGTAGCCGCAATTGCCGCGAATTCTCAAGAGGAACTCGAGAAGCCAAAGCTCGGGTTCGAGCGATCCAGAGGAAAATTAGCCGCCAAGGCTGACCTTGCTTCCTTCACATTACCGGATTGCGCCTAATGAAGTCCGATGTGTCGCGAGACTTTTCGCTTTCTTTGTTCACCCGTGTCGCTATTTATTTTTATTTAGATGTATTATCATAACTTTGCTTGAATCGCTTGTCTCGATAATTGTAGCTCCTTCTATATTTGCTTCAAATGAATAAGATCCATCCTTTCACTATTTATTATGATTCTTTACTCGTCCCAAATAATTAACCATAATACTTATAGGATTTTGGCAAACTCCCATCAACGGGTTTGATTAGCCTTTACCAACCACCGCTTGAGTTGGGCTATGCATGATATCGTGATCCGCTCAAGACGCGGACGTTGTGCTAAAAGAATGAAACTCTTCTAGACTTGTTGCTATGATATTGAATACATAGGCTTCGTGACTTTACACGCAAGAGACCACCCGGCAACGCTGTTGCACGACTCGCCCCTCCTTAGGCTTCGACCTAAATACCCCGACCAACCGTGTCTTCTTCAATCGAAAGACTAAACCGCAACGCTGGGTGAGGCGCTGACTTTAGGGTTATCGTCGTACCTTCAACGTTTAATGAGTCTTTACCAACTACCGCTTGAGTTGGGCTAGCATGTAGATTATCTAAACCGTTCTACACACAACGCTGTGCTAAAAGAATGAAACTCTCTTAGACTTAATGCTACGCATGTTGAATAATGAGGCTTCGCCTTTATCACTGAATAGACTACCCGCAACGCTGGTAGGCCGCTTTATCCCTTTTAGGCTTCGGATAAAATGCCCGTAATCAACTCGTGTCTTCTTCAATCGGAGAAAGACTAAACCGCAACGCTGTGAGGCGCTGGCTTTATCCTTCTTAGGCTTCGATAAAATGCCCCGTAATCAACTGTGTTCTTCAATCGGAGAAAGACTAAACCGCAACGCTGCGCGTAGGCCGCTTTATCCTTCTTAGGCTTCGGGATAAAATGCCCCGAATCGAACTCGTGTCTTCTTCAATCGGAGAAAGACTAAACCGCAACGCTGGGTATGAGGCGTCTTTATCCCTTCTTAGGCTTCGGGATAAAATGCCCCGTAACCAACTCGTGTCTTCTTCAATCGGAGAAAGACTAAACCGCAACGCGGAGTAGGCGTGGCTTTATCCCTTCTTAGGCTTCGGATAAAATGCCCTTAATCAACTCGTGTCTTCTTCAATCGGAGAAAGACTAAACCGCAACGCTGCAGAGGCGCTGGCTTTATCCCTTCTTAGGCTTCGGATAAAATGCCCCTAATCAACTCGTGTCTTCTTCAATCGGAGAAAGACTAAACCTAAGAACGTAGGGCGCTGGCTTTATCCCTTCTTAGGCTTCGGATAAAATGCCCCGTAATCAACTCGTGTCTTCTTCAATCGAGAAAGACTAAACCGCAACGCAGTATAAATTGGCTTTATCCCTTCTTAGGCTCGATAAAATGCCCCAAGATGAATCTTGGTGTCTTCTTTGACCGAGAATGACCGAACCGATGAAGATTTGATTGAGGCGGAAAGGAAGAATGTGTTCTATTTCCCGATGAGGCTAACAGCAGATTCCTTTGTCAGGAATCGAAAGACTCGTGACCTTCACCGGACTACCCGATTCGAAAATCTCTACAAGATACCTTCACCGGCTTACCTAAGATAAGAGGGGAACTAAGAGTGGGATCTCTACTCGAGAACCGAAGACTCAGCGACCTTCACGGACAACTCGGTTCGAAAATCCCTAAGATACCTTCACGCTACCTAGGATGAAAGATGGAACTAAGAGTGATCTCCACTCCGAGAACCGAAGAGACTTCAGCGACCTTCCGGACAACCCGGTCTCGAAATCCCAAGATACCTTCAATCGCCACCTAAGATGAAGATGGAACTAGGAGGGATCTCCACTGAACCGAAAAGACTGTGTGACCTTCACGGACAACCCGGTCTGAAAATCCCTACAAGATACCTTCACCGGGCGCTACCTAAGATGAAAGATGGAACTAAGAGGGATCTCCACCCGAGAACCGAAGAGACTCAGCGCACTTCCGACAACCCGGTCTAAAATCCCTACAAGATACCTTCACGGCGCTACCTAAGATGAAGATGGAACCCTTCCGCTTGACACTAAAGGATTTTACGCTGAGAGGAAGGATTTTATATTCTCTCCAAGTGAAAGGAATTTTTGAGGGCCTCTTGTTCATCGAAGGAATCAAGAGGGGATTTTGGTAATGTACCTGAATTTTGTAGACCCACCGCCAAGGAATTTGATCGGTGGGGAAATTGTGATGGAGGATAAATCTAGGGTTATCCTCGCAAAGGCTGTGAGACATCCCACGAGGAACTTCCTCAAACGGGTTATCCCAAGATACTATGGGTAGTATTTCTTCAGAACTTCCCATTTATCTAAGATTAATTGCCTGGCCGCCATCTGGTAATTAGGCGATATGCACCATTGAGTAAACCGCTTCTATTACAAACGACCTCCCATTTAGGTTCGAATTTACCTTTTTTTGAAGTGAGGATTATCTGGCCGCCGAGCGCTGAGGACCAAATCTCCTTCTAAAGGTTCTCTCGTCGAACTTTCTTGTTGAAAGCCTTCACATCCTAGCTCAGAACTCAATGCATTGTTGAGCCTCCAGCGCTTCTCATCTAACATCTCTGCTCTTCGAGACGCTTTTGATGTTGTTCTTCTTCGCCATCTCTTTGGAAAGGGCGATGCGCGGTGATCGGATCTCAATTTCCAATGAGAACCGCCACACCCGTGACCAGAGTACGGTCGCTTCCACTGGCGTGCGTATCACAGCGACACGCCTGTGAGTGCTTCTCCGAAGTTTATCATCCCGCCTCGCCTCGTTACTTTTCACAAGCTTTGGATGAATTTTGATAATCGCCTTGTTGAATGCCTCGCTAATCCATTTGCACCGGATTATAGGTCGCCGACGGTGATCGCTCAGATCTTGAATTTCTCGCAAAACCCGATGAAGGAATTGCCGATAAATTGGGGACCGTTGTCATGCACGATCCGCTGGGACACCGGTCGATAGATGACATGGTGTTTGATAAACTTGACGACAAGATTTTACTTCCTTTAGCTGATTGCTTCGTTTCACTTGGAGAAGTAGTCGGTGATCGCTAGAATAAACCGATCGCTTTGACGTGAGGAGGAAATGGGACCTACAATGTCCATTCCCATGTCTCAATGGCCGTGATGTCGGGCGATGCAGCTTGCTCGCGATGCATATAATTCATGCGGAATTTGACACGCGTGGCATTTCCGAAGCCGCATCGATCAAGGCATTAACCATTGTTGGCCAAGTAGCCCATTCTCCGATTCGATCAGAGTTTGGGACCAGCCGGTGTGCACCACATTCACCCTCGTGGTGCTTCCCCGGGACCTTTCTCCTTGTTTGAAAGGCACGGAGTAAAGACCATCGCACTTCTACGATATAACGCCTGGTCTTTGTGTCGTAAAAGAATCTTGAGCTCTTCACGGACGACTTCTCCTTTACGCCTTCCCGTAGAATACCATGTAAGACGTGAATCGATGATAGAAAAGCCAATCTCTCTCCAACTTGGTTTGGGTTGTATACACTTTGGTAACTACCCCTTATCTTCTTGTGCCTCATCGTGATAACGGTATGGCGGTCAGGAGTCCCGACCGTGACTAGTTGCTCTGGCTCTGGAAGGTTAATCCACACTTAATGCCGATCCGCGCAGAAGCTTTTGGAGGCTGGATATATTCGATGAAAAACTCTTCGAATGAGTCCGCCATTTCCACGCTACCGATGATAGACTGCATCGGTTCCTAACTTCGTAGTCACCACGACCGCTTAACTATCGCCAGAATCACCATACGCCGAGATATTCGACCCCGCTCCTCATGGCTAAGTCCGGTAGCGCTATTCGCTACGCTATTGGAACAGTGGTTCTATGAGTGAATAAGCACGGGTGACATGATTTCGGGAAATCAAGACAACTCCCACTCCGGAGATTTTAGAACATCCGGGTACTCGCCATTGGTGGCCCGAGAAGCTCCATCAAAATACAATCGCCATATTTGTTGGTGCGACGAGTGTTGACTTCGAACTTCATCCCTAAGATCATCATATAGCTCAACCGCATCCGTTGTCGGGCCGGGTACCAAGAGATCGCAAATAGCTTGTCCTTTGACCGACTTCGTTTGAAATACAAGTCATATTGAGACAAGAGCAAGGCCCATTTCGCTAAACGCCAACTCATCGAGGCCTACCGGTCATAAATATCCGGATCGGATTTACGCTAGAGATAACATAAATCGCTCCGTCCGACTAAATAGTGCCGATTTTCAATCGCGAACACTAATGCAAGGCACCGCCGACCATTGGGTATCGAGACTACCACTAATGTTCGGCTCGTAATACACGCGCTCGCGGATCGCCGCCGCCGCGCATAAAGCAGTTTTAACGAGTGATCCGGTTCTTGACGTAGATCAAAATGGTTTTCCATCGCTGCAACAAGAACAGAGGTTTAGCGAGATACGACTTGATCTCTCAATGTTTTCGGCAAAGGCCGCCCCAAATATATGACACGCCTTCTTGTTCAACTTTGAGAACGGCCGGCACTTCCTGATAGGTTCGATATGAACCGCCGGATGTACGGCCGTCTCTGTAACCCCCGAAGTTCTTCTCAGATTTCTGAGGTTGCAACTCTTGAATCGCCTTCACTTTGTCGATCGACGGGATTCCTTGTTGTTGCACGGCCAAGGAACTTGCCACCGACATCCCAAGGAAGGACTTCGGCAGATTCATCTTTAGCCGATGAGTTCGCATGAGTTCGAATACCGCTCTAAGATCTTTGATGTCACCGCCCACCTTTTCCGACCTTCCCGCAGATGATCCAAAATCCGCCGTTCTACCTGCTCGTGCATTTTGAGGCCGAACGGCATGACCGTAGCAATATATGCCGATGGGCGCTTTCAACGCTGTGGCGCCATCTCGGGTACATCTTGATTTGATTATACCCAAAAGCCATCCATAAAGGACATTCTTTCAAATCCACACGTGTTGTCAACTATGACATCGTTGATTGGAAGAGGAAAGTCATCTTTCGCAAGCCGCTTTGAGGTCTCAGAGTCGATACGCATCCTAATCGACCCATTTTTCTTCATGACCGGACTATATTCCCACCCAATCCGGATGTTGAATTTCCTTGATGAATCCCTATTCTATGAGTTTCTTCACAACAATTGCCTCCAATATTTTGGATCAAACCTTTGTTTACAGTGTTTGGTCCTTGATGTTGAAATATGTTCTCACATTAGGCCCCGCATGTCCTCGCTCCCTGAATCCACATATACTCCCGTTAGGGTAATCAACTCTTCCTTTCTTCCGGCGGGAGTATTGCCGTTATGTTTATGAGTTTGGGATGCTCTTCATCACCCATATTAACCTCGACTACCTCATCCTTAGTGGGGTTCTCTTTGTTCAACTTGTCCCCAAACCGCTTGAGTTGATGGATCCATGGTCTTCCCATGTTGGCACGCTCTTCATCACTCTCAACAAAAGTGTGATCAACCGTAGCCATATTTGACATTAAAGCCTTGAGCTTCTCCGAGGGTCGGTGTCAATCCTAAGCCAAGAGTCGACGAATGTCCGCTCTCACCGTGGATTATTATCAATCACCCATGCAGCATTCATCTTCGAGGAGGATTCAGATCCCAACCCTCGGTCATATCGCCTTTGAGACTCCGGATCTTCGGCATTTTGTTGCCTGCCTATCAAAGAGCGACGCTTCTTCGGAGCCGCTCCTGCGCTACATTCGACAACACCGCCTTTGATTAGTTTGAGAACACGGACACGCGGTTCAATTGGGGAACTTCTTTCGAGATTTATTCAGACTTCAAAGACGATAGTTCAACTCATCGCATGAATGCCGAGCAACCTTTCGTGTGTTGGTATGACTTCTCGTATCACGCCATCGCCGCCGATGAAAACGCCTCCTTCTCGAGGATGAGTCACATTATCGAGGTTTCAAGAGTCACTAATCTCAACGCTTCATGGCGAGCCGGTTTCGACGGGCTCGAACTTCGATCCGAATTCAGTGAGAGCAGCTACGAATCTTCTTATCACGGCTGAGGTGGGTGCGACCCTCACTCGTGAGTGACCCAGACTTCTTTAAAGGGCCCAATCGTTCTTGATCGAATTTTACCTCGATCATCATGCAATGAGCCGAGGTGCTCCAAAGCCGCTTTGCTCGATACGCAGATTGAATTCGCTGCGCACGAGTCGGATGGACATTTGGATGAAATCGCCGGAGGTGTGATCTTCTTTTGAATCAAGTCACCCCGCGCGCCGAGCTTAGCCGAATCAGCTTGAGGTGGCCGATTCTTGACTAACGTTTAGCCTTCGTCCATCGTTGTTCCGATTTCGACTCCAAACTTGCGCGATTCGGCGGCTTCTTGTCCACTTCTCCTTTTCTACATCCGGCCTCCCCGAACTAGAGCCCGGTGTGTACGTAGTAATGCACTACCGATAATGTTCTTCAAGTGTTGATCGGTCCGCTTTGACGCGAACCAATCATTTGTTGGCGGCTTGGAGGAGTTGCCGTGCACCTATTGATGAGGTTCTTGACCTCTCCGGACTTCGTGATCCACTTTGTAGCGGACCGCCGACCGATTCCGGTGGCCAGCGAACTCACGGGCCGATGACGCCATCACGTGGCGATCTCTCGCTAGATCCGGCGATCTTGGATGCCTGAAGGATGCCATTTGGTGCAACTTCAACGGCGAGTTAAGATCCTCGCCTTAAAGTCCGGAGCCGAGGACAAATGGATCTTTCTTGGTACGGAGATCCTTCGATGGGGGAGGACGACTTGGACAAGGACGATAGTATGATACCCACAATGAACCCGGATCAACTTGGATTCGGTTAACTTCGGCCGATGAATTATTACCCCCTACGCAGAAGTTTTGGTCCCAGCTAGGTTAGCTGATGGGGTCAAGGGGCAGCGGCCCCTTATGGTCCGGCACCGAATTTTTTTTCTATCCGCCCTGAGGCCTTTGACTTCTTCTTCGACCAGATCCGATCCGCTGGCACCATCGACGCTTTAATTAGCCGCCGTTCCCACCGCTGGTCGCTACTGTTCATGGTAAAAGTCGATGATTGTCATTGATTTGAATTTTCGATAGCTTTCTTTACTACAACAAAATTCAAAAGAAATTGCCTTTATTTTGCTAGCGACAATGAAAATCAAAAGATTGCGACTTCTTCCTAAACAAACACAGGATCTCGTTATGTCGAGGTCCTCGCTGTTCTTTGTTCGTGTCGGGACTTTTGTGTCCGTGGACCACCGCTAATTCGATCCGGTAGAGACCCTGTTCGAACTACAGATGAAGGGCTCGCTTGCAAGGAACGAAGCGCCGAGGGGATCACACTCACGAAGGAGAGGATCACCGAGCGGTGAGATCTACTAGGAGAAATCACATGTATCCCTCAGATTAAGATAAGCTTAATCTAGAGGGTATTCAGATTCGACCCAATTCCTACCTTTGCTTATAGATCCGACGCCGATCGATTTGAGGCCGGTGCTCGGAACCGCACATTACCAGATCTCGCAAGAATTCTTCAAGTCCGAGCTCTTCCAAATCACCAAAAATCCAAGCCTCCCAAGCCTTGAAATCCCCCAAATCCAAGACTTTCAAAACCAAGTCCAACCCAAGAAGAAGACCCCCATTTATACAAAATGCCAGGGTGGCTCGGCCACTTGGTCGCCACCTCGGCCACTGTTTCCAGGTCCCGCCAAGTTGGTCGAGGTGGCTCCGCCGTGGTCGGCCTCCTACCACTTGGTCAGGCCCTGTTGTCGAGGTGGCTCTTACCAGTGGCCGGTCCTCTACCATTTGGTTAGCACCTCGCCAAGCTGGCGAGGTGGCTCGCCAGTGGTAGCCACCTGGCCACTGCCGCTTCGATTCTTCCCGCCGCTTTCGCTCGCCGCTCGCTTCCCGCTTTCGCTCTCGTGCTCGTTCCGCTCAGATTTGATTCGAACTAATCCTTGGTTCGTTCCGCCAACGGTCCCGGAATCCGATCATCCGCTCGAGTCCGCTTGTCGTGTTGTGACGCTTTGCGAAGTTTGCCGCGGTTCGCCTCAACCGCTTTGATGTCCGAGATCATTCGATGGGTCGCCATTCGCCGCACTCGCCACGAGTTGGTTTCGGGACCTTGTAAGCATTTTTCAACTTACACCGGTGTTTTCAAAGGCATGCGATCATCATGCCTCATGGGCCCTGCGCGATGGGTAACGGGCGGGCGCCTGCGACTGATGGCAAAGACCTTTATAGCCAAGAAGTGACTCAGCTTCATGTAGGGCACATGATAGACATAGCCACGTATAGTTTTGTTCTTTACATTTCAATCGGCCTTTACCCGATGACTCATACCCAAAAAGCAAAATAACCCGTTAGGCCTTTCTAGTAGCCGATTGAGGAGCATAAGTTCGCTCAATATTAGCCTTGATTTGACCTCTTGATTTGAAAATTTATGAAATTTGCTCTATGTTGGATGTGTTAGCATAAGAAATTAAGACCTTATTTTGTGATTTCATAGTATATATTGTTTATCTTGACATACTTGATGTGAAGATATGTAAACATCCTCTTTCGTGCTTGATAACCATCTTGAAAATTATGTGGGGTGCTACCGCCTTCACTCAAAAGGGTGATAGATAACATTGCGCTGCTGTGGCGTGTACATGTAAAGAAACTTTGTGCCCCGCGATTGTGCCTCTATGCATTGTTAATAATGATATGATTTTATTAGAGTTGAATTATTTCAAACTCAATGGCATGCATTGATTTTTATGGATATTATTATTATTATTATTATTATTTGTAATTTAGCATATTCCTAGTTATATAAGAGTTCAATCTTACCTGGGAATCATATTTATAGGGTTTGTGTTTCTAAAAATTGATGAATACTGTTTTAAGGACAAGTCACAGATACTGGTTTGGTTTATTATTAATCATTGTCTTTTGGTTGAAAAAATAATTAAATTGCTTAGCCTATATAAAAAATTCCGACTTCTAACATTTAAAGGAGTTCAATCTTACCTTAAAGGATGCTGACTTAATTCTATCTTAAAGGATGCTAACTTAATTCTAATTAGAGGATGCTAACTTAATTCATTAAAATTTAATATTTTTAAGTTTCTTAATAGGCAAGTTGTGCTTATTGTCAATGGCATCTAGAACTCATATTCTGAATAAGAACTATACTTTTGAATTTGACGATCTGGTGTCCTCCTATTATCAAGCTTTGAGCAAAGCTCCTAATAAATACAATAGGTATGAGATATTGTCATGACTCATAAAAAGCTTAATCTAAAATTGATATTTCCCGAATTTAGACCAAGTCTAATTAGAAAGATTAAAGAACTGCATAAAAAATAGGACTGCGTTTATTTTTAAATATCAACAGGTTTCATTGTGTTTTAAAGGTTAAAGAAAGAAATTCAATCTTAACTAAAACTTAAAAATAAGTCTTTGAACGTCGCTATTTACCTCTATTAACACCATTTATACCACCGAAGCACAGTAAACAGGTGAGAGTGGATCATGGGAAGTCACAGGTTCAAATTCAGCTTATGGCTTTTTTAAAAAACGCCATTTATTATTGCTCGAAGTTTTTTAACAATTCAATGTTAAAAAAAAATTCCAACTACTTTAGATGAGCATGACAAGCCAGGCTAGTGTCATGTCAGACCCATAAACTGAAACACAAGAAGAGCTAGATGTAAATGAGAAGGAACATTATCAGCATCAAAATTTACTTTTTACAAACATGCAAATGCCTAAAGTATTTTTTTTTCTGTAAATATTTGCAAATATACAAATAGCCTGTAGGAGATTAGCCACTTATTACTCCTAAACTTTTTTAATTATTAGCACTTTGGAACTCCGATCCAAAATTGTGAAATTAACGTCAACTAAAAAACTTTAGGGTATCAAATTGTTGAAAATAACTTCAGGGTATTAAGCCTTTATAATTTGGTAATGTCTTCCGAGGTTCAATTCAAGTATTTGTGGCGTTTAATTGAATAACGACTTAACATTATAATTAGCGTACCAATTAACATAGCTACAGACTGTAATTTAAATATTTGGAATTCAATGCGCAGGAAATTGAAGAAGAATTCAGATGGAAAGAAACAAACCTCAAGATGAGAGCTTCGTGGCGCTGGCGGCGATGGAGAGAGAAAGCTTGGTTTTTTAGAGAATTTGTAAGCTTTACTGTTTTTTTATCGGTTTGTATTATAAATTAGGGTTTGAGAGTCCAAGTAGTAAACTCGTAATGGGGAGGCGGGTTTTGGTAATATATCGCCATCTCTATCCTATTTGCAGTTATAACCTCCACATTTGACTACTTGCTAATTTACCCCTATGTTTTCTGAGATTGTGACAAAAAAATCAGATGGAATATATCCAGGAGTATATTTCATCATATTCTGTTAAAATTAAAAATATTTTTAAAATAGGAAAAATTGTGTCAAGGCCCCAAATTTGAGAAGTCCATCTGACTCAGCCCCTCCTACTTTTGTCTATGTGCTTAAGCTTTCAATTATTGAATAAAATGTGGCCCAAAATTTCAAATTCCGTATGTAGCCCAATATTATATGTATTTGACCCACAAACCAACTTTACCCCTCTCCACCCACTTAAAATCATCATTATCTCTCTTCCATCAAAATGTCCCCATCTTTCCTCCTCTGTCATCTCAAAATCCAAGCACCAAAACCTTAACCCCGCAATTTCATCTTCTCCTCCTTCGAATCACCCCACCTTACTGCACCCTCACCTCATGATCCTCATTCACTCCTATCCTTTCTCCTCATCCTCTCCTCTCTCTCCCCCGCCTCCTCTCGAGTCCTCTCCCAAACCCTAATTCTAACCTACCAACCAACCCTCTCTTCCTCCTCCTCCTCCCCCCTCGAATCTCTACCTCAGCCTCCCGAGTGCCTAGGTGCAAGGGCTTGAAGAAGCCAAAATTCAATGTCCATTCAGATCGAGGATTGCGTGAGGGAGAAGGGGAAGGAGTGGAGGAGATCAAGACCCACCGTGAAAATGTGGGCAACAAGGGAGGAACCCCGACATGAGGTTCTCGCGGCCGAGCCGAGGAAGATGGATCGATCAATGGCCTGATCGGCTATTTCGAGCGAGGTGCAGTGCCCGCTAGCAAAGTTAGAGGCTCGGCCAAAGAAGGCCGAGGCGACTGAGGCTAGGGTTTTGGTACTTCAAGGTACTTGGATGCAATAAAGATGTTTGATGAAATGCCGACAAGAATTTTATTGCTTGGAGCTCGAATGAGGAAGATGGCGCCGGTCAATGGCCTGACTGTGGCCGCTATTTCGAGCGAGGTGAGTGCTCGCTAGCAAAGTTGAGGCTTGGGTCAAGAAGGCCGAGCGGAATTGGAGGCTAGGGTTAGGGTTTTGGTACTTCAAGGTACTTGGATGCAATAAAGATATTTGATGAAATGCCACACAAGAATTTTGAGCTCGCTTATACTATTAAAGTTTGAATTCATCAAAAGAAGCACTCAATATTACTATGATTTTATTGTTTTATTTTGTTGGTCGCTCATAGGATACGAGAGATATTGTTGAGAGGATTAGTCTTTGTTTAAAATTTTATTGTACATAGGCCATTTTGTTGGCTTGAAAATTATATGTAGTTTGTACATAACGTTGATAATTAAGAAATAAAAGCCTACATACAAAAATGTTCATTAGAAATAATGGATGTATAAATATTTAGTAGATTAATTATTAAGTTTTACCTAACACACGTGAACTATAGCTAATTAACTGCTAACGCTTACATGTTTCATGTTAAGTATAGTTGAGTAAGTGTTAACTTTTTCTTTTAAATGTTAAGTTTAGTTGATTAACTGTTAAGTTTTACCTATTACATGTGAACTATAGTGATTAACTGTTAATATTTAGTTGTTCCATGTAAAGTATAATTGAGTAATCATAACTTTATTCTTTTAAATGTTAAGTTTAGTAGATTAACTATTATATTTTACCTAATACATGTAAACTATAGTGATTGATCTAACATTTACTTGTTCCTTGTTAAGTATAATTCAAGAATTGTTAACTTTTGAATTATGAGAACCGAGTATACCAAAAGATGAGATTGGGATATTGCCACCAATTAGTACTAAAAGGAAGGGGAAATAGAATAATACTAATGTAAAATATCAAGTAATTGTTAATATATGTCCTAAAATTCACTGGTACCTATTAAGGGTTGCTTAACTCTTAAATTGTTAAATTTTAACTTTGTTTACTTTTTTGTTCTAATAAACTTGTAGTGTATATTTTACTAATTTTGATTTAAATATTTTCAGATATAGTCACGTAACCTTTAATGTTCCAAGATTTTGAGAGGAATCATGATCTAAGGGACTGTGAGATTGAGAGAAAATTAAAACTAAAACATGATATAGTTAACAAGACAATTGGATGACCAACATTTGGATAATCATATTTTTGTGACTATTGTTAACATGTATTGAATATATTAAACCAAGACATGATATAGTTAACAATTACTTGATATTAAACAGAAACGTACAAAGTTTAACAGATATATAATATAGTTAACATGATAATGATAGTCAATGATACTTGATATAGTTAACGGATACTAGATATAGTTAACAATCGTTCAAAATTTAACAACTAGTGTTCAAAAATTAACATGCATTGTGCAAATTTATCAGCATTTATAAACCTACATACAAGTAAAATTAACATACAACAGAGTCAAACACAAGCGTAAACTATTACCAATCAACAAGGCTCAAATAACAAAGCTCAATTCAAGTTTAATAACAAGAGGTCCTTCAACTTAGCAACAAATCCAAGTTCATCCTCAAAGAAGAACATCAACTAGATAAAACATCTCCAATTAGAGGAAGGCAAAGACAAATAGCGTAAATGTAAATATAAAAATGGTGGAATATCTTTCATCATAAGGAAAATCCTAGCTCCAACGAATCCATATAGCATTTCTCAAGAAACTTCTAAATGACCGGTTATTTAAAATCCAATTACGAGTGAGTCGACCCCTTAAGACATGGGTGATCAAAGAGCCCATTAACATCGAAGAGCCCAGCCTTTGTTCTTTCATGTTCTTGCTCATTAACCACAATCATAGTGTTCCATGAAATGACAGCTTTTGTGAGTCATTTCATCAAACGAAGTGGTAAGCAACCATCACGCAGAGAGTTTAGAGGTAGAGAGGGTGTGGTCAATGGAGGAGAAGATGACGCGCAGGTCGGAGGAGGAGATCTGTCGTCCGCCATGGAGTCGAACTTGTAGAGGACACACTTGTGGTCGTGGTGGTGGATGGGAAGGAGGGATCGATGGAGGAGGTATCGGGCAAGGCCGGAGGTGGATCTAGGTTCGATTCATGTGAGAATTTGGATCGCACAAGTGATGGAGGAAAGATGAGATCTTGCCCGCTGAGGAGGTCCGGGGAGACAGATTGGAGGAAGATTAGGTTAGAGTTAGAATTAGGAGAGAGGAGAGGAGGAGAAGCAACGATGAAGGTTAGGGTCAAGAGAGGCGGAGGAGCAATAAAATTAGCAATGGAATCAGCATGAGGCGGGGACGAGGATTTAAGGAGAGGGTTGAGTTGGAAGGAGGAAGAGAGAGGAGAAATCTCACCATGGCATGATCTCCATGAGAGAGGGGAGAGGGAGGGTATTTTAGGTTTTAGATTTTTTTCCTCTCAGCTAGCAAGGAATAATAAGGCCTTGACACAATATTGCCTTGTATTTTGGGTTTATACACAAGGATGAAAGTACAAGGAGGCCGGGGCACATGAAGTTCTCAAATTTGGGGCCTTGACACAATTTTTCCTTTAAAATAAGATTAACCTACCCCCAATTAAATTAACTAACTTAAATTAATAGGTAATCGGTTTTAGGAGAGATGGGTCAGGAGGATCTTTTGTCACGAGGAGAAGGGAAAAGTATCGTGCACCCAGTCCATTCAGATAAATGCACTCAAATAATGCAATCGTTGGATTATTAGATTTGAGATTCGCCGAGATCCAATATTTGACATCCTGAAGAGATATTTAATGAATACCATCCCCACCAAATAATTTCTAGAGGAGAAGAGGTATTCTTGATATTCGTGTGATATTTTTTTGGGTAAAAGCAGAGGGGCCTAAACTCGAAAAACAAGAAAAGAATTTACATAAATCGGGCCAATTAGAGCCCCATAATATCACTTACTAAAATCTGTTTAAGAAACTCTAGGATGCAACTGCAGACTTCAAAGTCAGTAGCTTGAGTCAATGCTTCTTTAGCCATAGCATCTGCACACCTATTTCCCTCTCTAAAGACGTGTGATAGCTGAACTTCCCAACTCTTCAACTCCTCGATAATGCTCACAGCTATATCCTGTTCCAACCATTTTTGATGTTATTGAGAACAACAGCAATGGCGGTCTTCGAGTCACATTTGATCACTACCTTCCTGTATCCAAGAAACCAAACATATCGATGTCCATGGAGGATTCCGCAAAGCTCTGCTCTATTCACGGCGCAACAACCTATATTAACCATAAAACCCCCAATCTAACTTCCAGTCTCATCCTGCAAAATTCCGCCAGCCCTTGCTCCCCTGGTAGATATTTAACGTAACGCTCACTGTCCATCATGGGAATTGATTTTTTATAGATTTTCTTTACTATTTCGAGATAAGGTCAAGAAGGTCATTGAATTTTCCTAGATATGTTATTTCTTCTTTTTCTCTTTCTTTTTACTAATTCTTGTTTATTCCTCAGTATACATTCAATAAGCTAAATTATCAAATTGGTATATTTTGTTGACATTAAGTACCAACTTGGTGTATTTTTTAGTCCGATCGATAAGATATATAAAGTGGGACATGGTGACGATAAGACCTATTTTTTATCAAGCAAAATTTCGGTGAGATCACCTCACATGGCTGCATATGCATTTTACGCTAATTGGGCTTATGTAGCGAAGTTTAAGTGGGATTTTTAACTAATGTTATGAAAAAATCCCCAAAATTTTCCCCTTCTCTCTTTTCTCTATTCTATGTTTATGTGAGGGAGAGAATGATTCTTCTCATAATTGCAGAGATTCCATAACCCAATTCAATTGCCCTAATCCAATTTTAACCTCAGAGGAAGAACACGCATTTGATCTCTCGCCTTGTGAGCCCTTGTTTGAAAAGGAAGAAAACTCCCGTTTTAGCTCAAATGAATGAGCCCATTCCCAACTACGCCACGTAAGAAGTCACATCAAGATCATGTGATGAGCCACGTGACGTTTAGTCACCCAAACTTTCTCCGCCAAAAATAAATATTGTTGTCATCTGCTCCACTTTATATATCTTACCGTCACGGTAAGACAACACATCGAATTGATATCTCGGTCAACAAAATATATCAATCTAGTAATTTAGCTCATATGAATATTCTAAGAAATATGAGCTTTTATGACAACTTCGGATGAAGTAAATAGTTAGCTTTCATCCTTCTCAAGGCAATGACTTAGGTCAGATTTTATAGCTTTTATAATGTTCATATAAAAAATTTTATACAAACAACTTATATAAGCCGCTAAAATAAATGCTTGGTAATCAAATATCAAAATTATTTAAAAGCAAAAGGTGCTTGATAGAACTGTGCTTAATGATTATTGTTAAAAGATAAAAGATATGTGTGTTATATAAACTAAAAAGCGTAGTTGGTTTTAAAACATCCTCAAATTGCTTCTAAAAGCACCCTTAAAAGAAGAAGCAGCTTCATAAGCATGCCAAAAGTTTTCACCAAATACCATTATTGATTGCTTCTTGAAAAATAAGCGAAACACCCTAAAAAAGAAATACCAAACTGGGCCTTACTGTCAAACGATGGATACGAAAAGATCAGTTACATTTCCAGCAAATATATACTAGCTAGTTTATACACACAAAAGATTCAGGTACAATTTAGCTACCAAAATTTTAGATTTTACACGAATTTTATGATCCTGATACGGTATAAGTTTCACAAAGAAAATAGCATGGAAACAACATCGTAGAAAGTTAAACGCATAGCGATAAACAGCTGCTCAAGGATCACAAATATTACCATAATACAGAGCCAAAAAAGGGAACATGTACACAAGCAAGCTTTTGTCTCCCTTTCATCAATAGCAAACCAATCAAATCCCAGAAAAATATTCTGACGTTATACAACTTTTACTTGCTTTGATTTGAGAAAGAATTTACAAGAGAGCTATCTTAAATACAAATAAATCAATCTCCGTTTAAATGAACAGAAAAATAACAAGAATTAATTCCTTTCTAAAAGAACAAAAATAGTCGAATGAGCCCTCAATTCATTTCAATACACAAACTTAACTTACAAAAGGGAACAAAACAAAAGTGATCAGGAATCTCTGGGTCTGCCGACTTGTTCTGCTAAAGTTACTGAAATTGCTGAAATCACTACTATAATCTTGGCTTCCAAAAGCCATTCTCTGAAATAATCTAATTTCTGCAGATTGCGCAGAAAAAGCTCACTTTGGCCAGGTCTCATGCCATTGCTAAGGTCAATATCAGCTAAATCTAGAGCTCTCACCACCTAAATGAAAACAAAGAATATAGATTAAAATCCCAAAAATAAAATGGAGGATTGAGGTGAAAATTGAAAAATTACCAGCCCCATTCGAGGCCTCATTGATGCTGAATGCCACACATGCAGCTGCTGTTTCAACCATTCGAAACATTTCTCTCTCATTGTAGTTATTTTCAAGCCTTGGATCGGTAGCTCGTTGAAATCTCCAGTTTCAAGTGCATGACCCAGTAGTGGTCGAGCCTGAAGAATTAATTAGCAGTTAGCAAATTAAAAAATGTAAGACTGTAAGTTATAGCAAGTAAACGAACAATGAAATTTTTAGAACTTGCGGCACTTCTGCTTTGGGTCAGGAGAGACTCATCTAAAAACTCAGTTAGCAATAAACAAGGTATATACACATAAAATACACAAAAAAGTTGGGTATTGATACTTTGTCTCTTTATACACACATGATGATACATGAATATGTACAGAAACACACATGAGCATGCATGCATGGAAGCACACAAGTATGCACAGATATACTAAAATCAAAATTCTAATCTTAACAGAAATTTCAGACTTTAATACCCTCAAACCCCTTTTTCTTTGGGCTTAAACATTTTGCTCAAAGATATACAACAACTGGTTTTTGGCCGTCCATTTTATGCCTGCTTGATGCGTGTGGGGAAAAAACTTAAGGTCATCTCATTTTTGGTTTTACGCACTAAGCATACTTGAATGGAGTGGATTTTTAATTAAAATGACCTATAATTGTGTCTAAATGGAAGGAATTGCTTTCAAATCCTTCAAGAATAAGGCAAGCCTCCCTCTGAGCACATGAGTGCTTGAATATTGATGTTTTATTCTTTGCTCTCTGAGATAATCCAAACAAAGCATACGAGTTTGTCTTTCTTTGATTCAAATCTTTTCTATGACTACCTACAATTGATGTGGACTGCTGGAAGTCGAACACCTTTGTTGAAAAAGGATCCATTTTTATGGGGAAAAAAAGATAGCAGACTCCCGGACATATAAGGTCAGAAGTCAAATATGAAGTACTGATGAATATTATGGAACCATAGCATCTAGATTGGAGCA
The DNA here is from genome assembly GCA_012295165.1 of Asparagus setaceus. Lineage (NCBI taxonomy): Eukaryota > Viridiplantae > Streptophyta > Magnoliopsida > Asparagales > Asparagaceae > Asparagus > Asparagus setaceus. Next base: position 44,946 of record WHSE01000122.1, read on the forward strand.
AGTTACATGACTCAATATCTTCTTAGCTTTTATCCCTATTGCAAACCAACCAAACCTTGGTTAGATATCTCATCAGCCTAACCCACTATAATATGGTTTAGTTTGGGTCCGGTCGGGCCAATTGAACTATCAATTCTTAAAAAACCTAAAAGCTAATAAATGTAATGTATATCATACCAAGTCAATATTATAGGCGTAAACCAGTTCAAAATTAAATGAAATCCAAAAGAACCTGTGATATCATTCAGATGTGAGTGTAAACTATAAAAGAATAAAAGATTAGTATATTGTGTGGAACCCCGAACAAAATCAGTCAAGGTTCAGTTGTGTTGGCTCATTTAGCTTCATACAATTTACATATAAAAGATTACATATTGACAGAAATAACTGTGATACATATACTTAAGTCGGCTTAGGTTCAGGGTGTGTGTTGGCTGGCTTTAGTTTGATTGACAGCCTACTCTAACAAAACCCCTTTGACCGCATTGGATTTACCAAGTCAAGATGAAAGCATGGAAGGTCGGAAGCCAACCAGGAAAGCTAGTGGACTTGGTTTCATAGGATGGACTCAAACCTACTCATATCAGTGTTATATTAATACTTCTAACTATGTGTAAGGTCTATCAAGTTTTTTACACTGATATAGGGTTTTAAGAATACATCATTACAAACTATAAATTGCTGTGCAGGTCACCACGCATTACCATTTGCAGATTCACATGAAGATCTCAAGTAATTGCACCGAGAGCACAGCATGACTCAATAATCTTCGATGCTACAAAATATAGCATGTTTGTTTAAACAATTCCCAGTATATATGCCACCAACCAGTCATGATCCAGCAATGCTTTATTTATTTCAATTAGTGTACAATAAGTAACAAGTTACTATTCAATCCGTGATCTATATCATTTTCCTAATCCTAGAGTAGGTTTTATGTTTATCTTTTGAAGAGCTGCCTACACTGACAGGCAGTGAACTTTAGCTTGCATAGGTACCTAACAGAAGAAAACGAGCTTACCCACTCAACAAGGCTCTCATCTCCCACAGGCTGAGTTGTATCAACAGGCTTTCTCCCAGTTATAAGCTCCAAAAGTACAACACCAAAGAATAAACATCAGACCTCTCAGTCAACTTGCCACTTGATGCATACTCTGGAGCCAAATTCATGTGATAATTATTATCAGCTGTTTGAATTTAGAATTTTTTTTAAAACTTGCAGATAATATAACAAAACCACCCAGCATCTCAATGAAGTGTCCATCAAATATTAGAAAATTTCCAATGTTCCCTTGTTCACATACCCAAAGTCCCCATTACTTGTTGTGACATGTGTTGCAGCGCCCATAGCTAACCGCAAGCCCAAAATCAGCTACCTGACCCATAGATATTAGTTTCAAGGTTAACAAGGAAGAAATAAGTAAAGAATCAACAACATTTTCAGTTAGTATATCAAAAATAACCTGCCTTCAAAGTTGCTATCCAGTAAGATGTTTGATGACTTTATATCTCTATGAATGATCCTTGGGTGACCTGATAACAAATAAAAAGAGAGACGCAAACTACAAACTTAATCACAATTTCATTAAGCAAAAAGATGAGTAGTTGAAAGAAAGGTCATAAGTCATTACAATCCTCATGCAAGTAGGCAAGTCCTCGAGCTGCGCCTGCAGCAACCTTGACTCTGGTTGTCCAATCCAAAACAGGTATTCCTTTGGCTGAAAATGAAGTTAAAAAGCTTTATAGATTACCGATAGACATGTTAAAGATGAAAACTAGAACAAATTAAATGATCCCATCTTACCATGGAGATGATAATCAACTGTATTATTAGGAACATAATCATAGACAAGCATCCTTTGGCTGTCTGCTATACAATAACCAACAAGGGAGACTAAATGACGATGGTGTACACGACCAATGATCTCAACTTCTGCTCTAAATTCCCTCTCCCCTTGCGAACCGCCAACTTTGAGTTGCTTGACAGCGACCTCCCTCCCATCCGAAAGGCATCCTTTATAAACACAACCAAATCCACCCTCGCCTAAAAGATTCTCATCCGAGAACCCATTTGTGATCTTGTGTAACTCCTTATAGCTAAACCATTGCTTTGAATTCCCCAGTGCAGGGTCAGGTGGGTTCAGAAATCCATGGTTCCCAGTCCCGGAGCTATTGTACACGAGAGGCGCTGTTGAAGTGTGTGCATAGGATGATTCTGATGAGTTAAACCAAATATAGTCAACTTAATGATTGACGACAAATTTAAAAACCAATTCTAATGGCATTACCTGACATTTGCGAAGATGAAAATGGTGATGGCATGACAAAACCAGCTGCATATCCTCCTGATCTCCTTTTCTTCTTCCTGAAATACCACACAGCTAATCCTACTAAACCAAGCACCAAGAGACTAGTCACCACAACAACTGGCACTGCAACACCAGTCTTTGCTCCACCACCACCACTATTACTCCCATCTCCTGATCTGGCAGTAACATTAGGACCGAAGGAAGATGATCCATCGCCGCTCGGACTAATTGGAGGTGTGAGACCACCCGATGGAGTGTTGGGAGACGGTAAAGGAGGTGAAGGTAGAGATGGGTCAACAGGGTGACATTAGAGGAATGAAGGAGGGGGGAAGGGGAGGAATGGATGGAGGGAAGGACTGGAATGGGAATGGAATGGATGGAGGAAGGAGGTGGATGGAGGAAGGTGGAGGAAGGAGGAGGAATGGAAGGGAGAGGGATGGTGGAGTAATGGAGTGGAAGGAGAGTGGAATGGAAGGGTGGAGGAAGGAAGGAAGGGGGTGGAAGGAGGAGGAGGGATCAGATGTGGCATTGGGAGGTGGAGGAGACAATGAAGAGGAAGGAGAAGAAGCCATGTTTTTTCCACTAATCCTAACTCAAATTAGTCCATAAAAACTTGTGAAATGCACCAACCTAACATGACCCAGATCAAATTCTCCCTCTTCGGATATCTTTATGAAACCCACTATCAAATTTTGCCCAAAATCATAGAGTCAAATCTACAAACATCTTATGAGCAAAGCCCCATTTTTCTAAATTTTGTTGAACCAACTCCATCAAAATCCAATCTTTTGCAAATATTCCTCACCAAAACATCAGACTAAACAAGACCCAGATAAAAAAAACAAGCTAATTTCTCAAATTGAAGATGCAGCAAATTGTTGCAACTATAAACTTCAAGAACAAAATAAAAGGTCACCTCTGGCTTGTTCTCGTCTTCAACTCTTTCGTGACGACGACTCAGAGATACCCTATTTTTTTAGAGAGAGAAAGAGAGTGGGATTATAGATTTTTTTTTTTTTTTTAATAAGAAAGAAATTAGAATGCAAAGATCTGAGCATTTTCAGTGGAAAGCCTATTTGTCTAGTCACCGTCCGCGGTACTTTTTTACCTCTTTTAAAAGAGGCGGTAATATTTCTTGGGCTCGAAAAATACGGCGGAAAATAACGACTGTAATAAAATAATTATCCGCGTTATGGCATCGGATCCTGTGACTGGATCCGATAAGATACTGTCACATTCCTACTCTCTCTTTCCAGTCAAAAAAGGGTTTACCTATATTCTTATTGAAATTGCTCCTAATTAGATCCCTAATTCTGGTAAATTAGTTCAACTTTAGCCACTTGAGTCATTGAAATTTTTCATTAGGTTCCCCAGTTCTTAGAAACTGTTTTAATTAATCCCTCAAATCAAGAGTAGCAATAGCAATGTATAAGAATTGGGGACCTAATGGCAATTTAAACGACGAATGGACTAATAACTAATTTCAAAATATTCTAAGATTTAAGGGACTGATATTGGGGAAAAAACCAGCATGAAAGAAAAACACCCAATTAATTACGAAATTATATATATAAAGTAGCTACAACTTATACGTTTTCCAGAATAAGAAATCCACCTTCAACCTTCCACTAGGTTAATTTTTCCAGAAATATTACATCATATATGAGCTGTAATTTATTAAATTTTATTGTTTTCTTGCGCAACTATATTCTACTTTTAGTAGTCATCCTCCTTCTTCAGCCTGCTCTTTCATTTAATCTCACCTTCAGTATCAATTTAGAAATAGAAATTCAGTTACTCCAAAAGCTAGATATAATTCGGAAATAACAATTCAGTTATTAAACAAAAGTTAGATATAATCCCGAATAGTATTTATGAATAGTATTTATATCTTAAAAGATTGATTCTTTTCTAATCAAACATCTCTTAAATGACCCAACTTTATGGGCGGAAAGCTAGACTCACGCGGCAATGTCAATTTCTTTTTAGAAAATCCGCTTTAATTCATGGTTGTGAGATTTGAACGTGGGTAACTTTGATACCATCTTAAAGCCCCAATCGTTACAACAAAATTTAAAAGTTTTGAGGGTTATATTTTTATATTCTAACGTCACATCCTAGTAGTTATAAAGGATATATCATAAATTTGAGATAAATTATTGGAGAAAGTATGGTGTATGGGTTATGCGTGTGTGTGTGTGTATATATATATATATATATATATATATATATATATATATATATATATATATATATATATATATATATATATATACCCCATAAATCATGTGTATTTGAAAAACTATTTATTAAATCATGAATTTTGGAGGGGAACCCCAAATCAACCAATCATCATCTTTTATAGGCTAATTTATAATTGTAATGTACAAAATACCGACAAACTAGTAAATTTTTACTCACCCAGTAATTGCAATGCCATGGGTTTTTTCGAAGTTGATGATTTGGGGTGTAATTTTGCTAATAGTAAGATTTGGAGGGTAGCTTTGCAAATACCCATGATTTAAGGGTACATATGCAAATAACCCATCCTTTTAAGACAGATGTGTGTTATTTTCATATCACAATCTTGGAATAGGACATTATTTCTGCTAATACTTCACTAATTATGGAAAATGTACTATTCTTTATCTACTAGAAAATGACAATTTATCAGAAATTCTCAAAAGTAAAAATTAGTCCAATCTTTATAGCTGAACTAGACATCTTTCCAAAATTGCATACAATACTAATAAAAGACAATTCTAAATATATTCTACTAGCAAGCCAGCTATTAAAATGTCATCAACATGTCTCTTCTCGCCACAAAATAGCAACGAACAACGTAAGGTTAGCTAGCTATTGAGGAAAAGTGAAGTTCCAACAGAACATTCAAACTTGGATCCAATTAGTTTATTGGGTTTGGATCCAAATGTATCCTAACTATATCAAACACTATCCTTTTAATTTATTTTATTTTATTTTCCCATTATTCACCGTTCTTAAAGGAGAAAATATTCAAATGTAATAAGTACGTAAATTCTTATTAGTTATTTTGAGTTTGCAGTGAGAAAAGTTTAAAGTTTAGGCAGTTTTGTGAGACATTCTAAAGTTCAAGAAGTTATACAAGATAAACAAATTTCAAGGAGATTATGCGAAAAAAACCCCAAATTAAATTCAGATTTTTTTTTCTTTGATATTAACCATAAATCCGACATCCATATCCGCTCGTTGACCGTTTGCACGTCAATTATCTTCTTTGTGGTCCATATGGGTTATTTTGAACTTGCATAGAGAAAATATTTGTTAGCATGCCAAAATGAACCAATTATTCTCCTTGAGACCTAAGCATACTGATTTTTAATATTGAAAGGTAATGCTAAGGTAGTCTCTTCAAGCCAAAGCTACGTACCAATCCATTTATTAGCATACCAAAAAGGAACCAATTATTCTCCTTGAAACCTAAGCAACCATAGTAGGTAACATGAACATGTGCCCTCTTTCTTTTGGTAAAGAAAATTAGTTGCTAACACTTTTTTTAATAAATATTGTTTGGTACATCGACATGTTATTCATATTTGATATTCAGAAGACCAAAATTTATTTGGTTCATTGTAACTGTAAAGCGTTAGTTCATACACTTACTATAGTTGCATGGCATGTTCAGCTTTACATTTTTTTGATTTGTATGTTTAGTTTAGGATATCAGGTTTTTGAAGTTTTTAGGCTTTTATTGCGGTTAAAGTTGCAATATAAAATATTTTTGCAGCTTAAATAATTGTGAATTATGTTGGGATATGAGTACGTTGTCCGTTGCAATTGAAATAATTTTGCAGTTGCAAGTATATTTTCTTAGTTGCAATGAAATAAATAGCTATTAATTTTATTTCAGAACATATATTTTAGAAAATAATTCCTATCGTAGACAAGAGGCACATGTTTTCAAATAAGAAAAAGAAAAACACATATTAATGTATTCGACCTTGATCATGCAACTAAGTATAAAGATGCTGGATTTGTCAAAAATACACGCTAATCAACGTCGTGCTTGTCATAAACTAATGACCTACTACCTAATCAGTGTAGACTTATAGGTTAACTATTACCATGTAAAAATAATGATCGATAATATTTTATTTTATTTTTCAGTTGTCAACTTCACTTCACTGACTTGTGATTTCATAGACTCGTAGTTAATTTTTCCTCTTTTCTTTGGTAGGATTTATCAATAAATAGTTTTGTTTGCTAAAATACGACGTTGCCCAAAAAAACGAGTTTCTAATCAAACTTAGTAATTTTTTCCCATTCAACGAGCTATTCAGTAGAAGTGCGATAAATAAAGGGGATCTTCAATACTGTTTAAATTTTATTGAACCCACACTGTAAAGAAGGATTTCCAAAATAGAGCAAGGCTCCTATAAACTTAAGTTGATAGGGAATATTATACACCAACTTTTGTATTCATTGATGTTGTCTTGGGATCCGTGAAATCAAGAGATGCACAAATCTCAAAGTGGGCTTTATATCTTTCACGGATCCCAGTGCAACATCAATGGATAGAAAAATTAGTGTATGACTATTCCCTATACACTTAAGTTTATAGGAGTCTTGCTCTTCCAAAATATACCATTATGTAACATTGTTAACCCCCCGCTCCTTTAAGTTTAGGTGTTATCAAAAAGCCCCTTTTAACTGTAATGTTTAATTACAAAACCCCCTTAATGGCGTTATCCCTTGTCACCCCAAAATTTCAATGGACAAATATACCCCCTAGTTTGGATTTTCGGTGGGAGGGCTTTTCTGCGAGAAATCAACTTAATGTATTAAACTATTTTTATTTTTATTTTTTTACCACATAGGTGAAATTCCTACTTGGGGGTATTTTTGTCCGCTGGAAATTTGAGATAATGAGGAATAACTAGGGGTGCTAAAACATATCCGTTAGGGTACGGATATGGTTACTCAAATCTATAACCAATAGGATATGGTTACGGATATGGTTTTGTAGTGAAATATCCGGATCCGTATCCGAAATATCCGAATACATATTAGTGATACTGTTACGATAGTTTTAATCATTATATTACGGATTTGAGGTTGATTTTGATGATCAAGATGTCTAATAATAACTTTTCAGATATAATGAAATATTAATGACCTCTTTTGTATCACACGAACTATATTTTTTCAATAGTATCTAGTTTTATCATATCCGTTTTATATTCGCATGCATATCCACTTATATATCCACATGTATATCTGTATTCGTATCCAATTTTAGCGGATATGGATATGAATTTTCCTTACCAAGATATATCCGTATCCGTATCCGAGATGGGTAAGCGGATATGGATATAGTAAGTATCATATCCGGAAACATACTGACCTAATGCACCCCTAAGACTAACGCCATCAAGGGAGTTTTATGATAAAATCTTAAAGTTAAGTGAGGTTTTCTAATAACCTTAATATAAAGGGAGTTTTCTAATATTTTGAAAGTTAATGGGGTTTTCTTAAGGGGCGTTTTCTGATATTAAGTCTTGTTCAAATATTGACTCATGGAAAATACGTTCAACCTATACGAACACATCTTAGAACATAGAATTATAATTAAACATCAAGTATCATCATGACTTCAAATAATTAATCGAAGCAGAAATAATAGTATACAGATAAACATTAAAATAGAGGAAAAAGAAGAAAGGAAAACATAAGCTGCGATCTCATAGTCATGTGTATACATTACCACCTGTGGTCTTTGATTGCAAGCACATGAAGAATAAATAAACGACATTAGTTCAAGTTATTGGATTAGTATTCGTGGACACAATAACTTAGTTTATTTAGCTGGCTCCATGGTACATTTATTATTATTACTATTATACTACTACTATTTTGATAAATCTCCACGGTACATATTTAAGTATCTATTATTGTTTAATGAAATATGTACAATACATTGCATACAGTAATATTATGATATACATTAAATGAATACCGTGTTTTTTTATTTTGCCTTTTTTCTTTCTTTATTTGTATTTTTATATTATTATCTTTAAATTTTTAAAATTTTTGGGCTTCTTTTTCTGGGATCAGGTTTTAAGCCCATTTCGTTTTGGGCTGGGTATAACACTCTTAACAAAGCCGAAGAGAAAAGGTAGTGTCTAAATGAATGAAACTTAATAAACTTTTTTTTTCTTTAAAGAAGAATAAATTTATGAAAATGTAAAAGCTTAAATCGTTTGAACGTATAATATGTTTCAAATGGATGGGAAAATTTTATACTTTATTTGTGTTTCAAATAATATTATCTCATGAGTTCATGTAGAAAATGCTTTTCAGCTTCGGAGAGGAAAGGAATATCCACTTTTCCTTTTATTTTGAGAAAAAACATTATTAACGTATACTAAATTGTAAAGCTTGTTTGAAAACATATTATTTACAAGTAAAGAAACATAATTTTATTCTTTAAATACTTCTATTCATGAGAAACTCTGCTTAAATATTGATCGTTGTTCATTCTGAAATAGGGTTGTCCTTAAAGAGCATGTAACTGAGAAATTTCAACAATAACTATTAATACTATAATTTATGAAATTTAATATTCAGTGTTTGTCTTCTCTCATTCTTCTTTTCGTTAATTAATTATTCTCTGCTGGTTTCAAGTTCTTGCATAGTTACATAGCAAGAATTGCAGAAGGTATATATTTAACTGTGGAGTCATATATTTCTCTCAATTCCTGAACTATGTCCCCTAAAGACTTACTTAAACCTCAGCACACAAATTTCAACTTATGATGAGCCCATGACATTATTGCTTTTTATGTGTGAGGCTTAGATTTTACATAATATATACGTACAAGTCCATTATTTGCTTAGTTGTGAAGTGCAAAAACATCTACAAGCAAGACAAAGAAGAGGACCGAGACTGAACGTTTTCTTGATGTTGGCTTGCCGGGCCTCGTTATAGTTGCAGTAGTTTCAATCTCGATTTTTCCACTAGACCATATAATCCAAGTAATCGAGGAAATGTTGAATGACATTGATCCTTGACATTTACATGAACGTTTTCTCCATCACCTGTCCAATGAGTTGGAAGATTTTGGATGAATTAGCTGATTATAATGAGTCTTAAAGATACGTAAGCTTTGATCTCAACTGTGAATGGGCTGTTATTTAGGGTTTCAAAATGAAAACCACACACTAGTTTCTATTGTGGAATTGGAAGACAATGAAGACCACGTTTTGATTAATTTTAGAAGCCAATAGGCTTGAATGTGTAGTTTCATAATGTTAATTTATGTTCTAGAAATGTAACATTGAAAGTCAATAAAGATTTTTGAACTATAATCTTGAGTAATATACGTGAAAGTTGGGGGTGGAGTTGGGATTTCTTTTTTCTTTTCAAATTTGTTTCTGCTTTATTATTTTTTTTTTTTTGCTGGTCTTTCTGTTTCTTGTTCTTTTCGGGTAGCGTCAGCGGCGGATCCAGAAAAATTTTCTTAGGGGGGGGCGGATTACAAGTATCTATTTACAGAAACAAACGGAATTCAATTTGGAGATGTATAGCTTGGGATATGAATGTTTTAACGAGATAATGTCAAAACAATTAGTAGCTGGCGGGAAACATGCACGGAGACTGAAACTTGCATGGGTTATAACTTTTTACTCGGTTATCAGAATCACTATTATAATATATTTTTAGAAAGCTCTCAACGTGATCTACAAAAATAAGATCTTCAGGGGTGCAGCTGCCCACCCCGGGCACCTCTTGGATCCGCCTCTGGGTAGCGTTGTTAGTATTTTCTCTCATTTGGCAGAATAATTCAATTGTATAGGTGGACATGGACTTTGCGTCGACAACTGTAAAGTCGGGCCTATTTGGTTGGTTTGGTTGTATAAGGGGCCGAGATAATTGGTAGAGTTACTTGCATATATATATTTCTTTAATCATGGGTGTTCTCGGGAAAAGTCACTACCTTTTTCATTGGTGAAATCATTCTACCTTGATGGGATTACAAATGAGTTTCAAATAAAAATCGCCTTTTTATAAGGCTTTTTACAATGAAAAAATTGATAAAAAAATTACAACTTTCCTCCTTGTGAACAAACGCGGGATCCGTTTATCGGATCCTCGCTTGCGTGGGATTCTTTTTGTGTAGGGATGTATCGTGGACCACAGCGATTCCTTTCCCAAGTGTTGATCGAGCGAGATGCGGATGCGGATCTAGATCTAAAATCCTCCTTTTACGTGGGAATTCTTAGATCGATCGGATCGAGATCTAAGCGAATCTGAGATTAATTAGCCAAGGAACTAATCAGCGTAGTGAGCGAGATCGCCAGCGAACTTCGTTACTCTTCTTCGGATCAAGGCCAAGCTTGATCCAAAGGATGGTTTGTTGTTGTAGATCTAGATCGAAAACTTTGGATCTCGAATCGAAATCTCCCCAGCAAGTCTAGATCTTGATTTCCTCTCCTTGGAAATTCTCTAACCCTAACACACACAAGAGTTCGGCTATCTCCTCTTTTTATCTCTGCACGCCACGAAAATGAAACCCTAGCCGTCACTTTTATAGGTGCAATGGCCGGATCTTGGCCAGCTGCAAAAAGCCCATTCGGCCTTGGTGTCGCCCGGGCGGACACCTCTGGAGTGTCGCTCAGGCGAACACCTCACAATGTCTCGCCGGTGAGACACCTCTGGTAATCTCGGTTTTGCGGCGTCGTGTCTTCTCTCTGCTGGTTTTAGAGCTTAATTTGAGGCTTCGCCCTACCGCAGCGTTGCGGTTTAGTCTTTCTCGATTGAAGAAGACACGAGTTGATTACAGGGCATTTTATCCGAAGCCTAAGAGGGGTAAAGCCAGCGCTACAGCGTTGCAGGGCTAGTCTTCGAGTGAAAAAGAGCGAAGCCTCATTATTCAACATCATAGCATTAAGTCTAAGAGAGTCTCATTCTTTTAGCACAGCGTCGTATGCG